>JAHHZJ010001239.1:0-24815 GCA_021437245.1 Aegilops speltoides | reverse complement strand
GCATCGATGGTGCTCGCCGCCCTCGCCATTCTTTGGCGAGCAATGAAAAGCCGCGTCGAGGTGGCTCGGCGCCGGGCGGTGAAAGCAAAGAACCGCATCGCTCGCAAGGCTATCGCATGCTCTACTCGACTACTCGCCGATGCTCCACTTCATGGCGAGAGAACATTTCGGCGCCATATCGGATGAGCCGAAAGCTCTTCCTCGAGATTGTGAATTCCATCCGGAGTTCGACAACTACTTCAAGTGCAAGATGGATTGTATCGGCGCTCTTGGATTCACCTCCATCCGGAAGTGCACGACAGCGACGAGGATGCTTGCATATGGAGCTCCCAGTGATTCACTCGACGACTATGGGCGCATGGCCGAGTCCACCAACATAGAGTGTTTCTACAAGTTCTGCCGGGCAATGGTGGCAGTGTTTGGGCCACAATACTTGAGAGCACCCAATGCGAAGACACCGCCGGATCCTAGCCGAAATGCAGCAAGAGGATTTCTGGGATGCTTGGAAGCATCGATCGCATGCATTGAAATGAAAGAACTGCCCATTTGGTTGGCGGGGATGTACAAAGGCGCCAAAGGTGGTTGCGATGTGGTGCTTGAGGCGGTAGCCACACAGACCTCTGGATTTGCACTCCTTCTTTGGTATGCCAGAACTCACAATGACATCAACGTGTTGCGGTGCTCTCCTGTTTTTGCCAAGCTCGTTGAGGGCCATTCTCCTCCGGTGAACTTCTAGATCAATGGGCACCAATACAACAAGGGGTACTATCTAGCCGACGGCATCTATCCGAGATGGTCGACATTTGTGAAGACGATCTCAAACCTCGTGCCGAGAGGCAAGAACGCTGGTTTGCGAAGGTTCGGGGAGGCTTGCGGGAAGGATGTCGAGCGGGCATTTGGTGTGCTCCAATCTCGATTCGCTGTTGTTCGGTACCCGCTCAGACCTGGTTGAAAGATCAAATGTGGGAGATCATGACTTGTCAGTGTCATCTTGCACAACATGATCATCGAGAGCGAGCAAGAAGACCCAAGTGTTTGACATCGAACCATATTACGTGCAGGTCCTCTGGCCGAAGTTGATCACCAGCTACCGCAACTTGGACTGCCTATCTCAAGTATCGCCAAGAGATCCGAGACCCACAGTGCATCATCAATCGCAGAAGATCTGATTGAGCACCTATGGAGGCTCAAGGGGACGCCAGCGTGATGAAATATGAGTTTTTTTGTTGAACTATATAATTTGTATTGAACTATTTGTTGTCGCACTATTTTGTTGAAGTATTTGATTTTTCGTGATGAAATATGTGATAAGGAATAATTATGTTGATGAATGAACGCCGAGAAAGGGTGAAACCACGCCGAATATGGGCCTATTCTCGCCCATATGGGCCGTTTATTCGCCGAAATTGGGCTGCCAAGTGGGCCAATTTCGGCGCTTGGGGGCGAGCTGGGGCGGCGATCATGAAAAAATCGCCTCAGCCGAAAGTGTCTCTGGCTCGCTTCAGGGGCGATTTTTAAAGGCCTGGGGGCCAACGGCTGGAGATGCCCTAAATAACGAACCGTTTCACAATTATAATTCTCACGTCGACGTTTTTGAAACTATATCTCATATTGATAAGTTTCGATGATTTTTTTGAGTGAAATCTGTGCTTCAAACTGTACTAACTCGTGCTTCACTTTTGTAGAGCTTGTGGACCAACCGGTAAACCTAGTCGGACAAAATCTAGAAAAAGTAGAAAACAGAAGAAACAAAAACCATTTTACTTTGACACTCTCACGAGAAACAATTTTTTTTTAAAACATAAAACTAGTTTCCTTTGATGCTACTTCCTGATGGAGCCGAAAAAACATCTTACATTAAGTTAGAGAGGTAGTATTAATTATTTTGAGCTTATTCCCTTTTTGGCCCGGTTGTAATAATAGTGGTTTTATTAATCCTAAGCCCATGGAGTTTTTCAAGTCTCAGTCAATTTGGAAAATGAAATTTTAATTTAATAAGAAAGTAGGAGTACCATATACTTTTCTAGAAAATGAAACGGGGTGAAAAGTTATGCCTCTCAATAAATTGAGAGCAACCCAACGCCGCCATGACCCAAATGCAACACGCCGACCCAAACTTAAAGGTGTCCGCTTGCTGTTCGCCCGCACGCATTTCAGACCCAAATTTGCACCCGATTTGCGTCCACGTGGACAAGAGACAGACGCGTCGCAGTCTGCTCGGTGTCCGCGACGGCCCCACTTGTCGGCCACCCAACCTTCAGCGTCGGCCGTAGTCAATGCGGCCATCTAACTTGGACTAGTGTGGCAGCGTGTGGAAGCGTCCTGGTCGTCGTCCTTTTTATGTAAGCGCGCGCGTGTGTGTGTGTGGGGGGTGTCCGGCCTCATCCACTTCCTCTCCCCGTCCACATCTGGCCAAGCTCGCTCCCTCGTCGGCGACACCAAAACCCTAGCCACCCTAGCCATGGGTTTCTTTGGAAAGGCAAGGGAAGCTCACCCCGGCGTCTGCTCTTCCCGCCGCCTCTGCTACTGCCGCCGCCAAGGCGGTCCACGGAAGAGGTTGTACATCCGATGCACCAGGCGCGCTGACACTAGCAGTACCACCAGTGGCTGCCGTATCCAGATGCCAACCTACCCCAGGCTGGCATTTGGATCTGCACCACATCCCCGTGTCGGCGGTGCTGCGGTCGCACGCAGAGGAGGTGGCCGACGTCGCGCCTCCTTACGCTGGAGCAGCGGCGCCTCCGACCCACACGCCGACCCCCCACCGGGAGGGCTGGTTCACGATAGAGCACCACGTTGCCCGCGACGGCGTGCGGCTCGACCCGACCACGTGCCGCTGCCCGGAGGTTAAGCCGAGGAGGAAGAGGAGGAGGTGGCCTACCGAGCTACTCGAGGCGGCCACACAGCGCCATGGAGGCGGTAGGCGCAACCAGACGCAGCGCCGGGAGGGCATGGAGGAGGTCTCGCGTTGTCGGCGGTGGGGACTCCTCCACGCCTCGCTCTACCCCCTGCCACGACGGCTGCCCGTCTCGAGTCTAAGGCCGACCCAGAGCACACGCCAAGATTCCCATGGCTCCACGTGCCACGACGCCACATGCCCCGAGGAAAGGTACGGTGGACCGACATTGTGGGCGAGTGGGTGAGCGCGCCACCGCCTACATGGACACGCCATCAAGGAGGAGGTGACCTACTCGGCGTTGGAGGCAGCATCGGCTGGCGGTGGAGCGAAGCCGCCAGCGCTTAGGAGGCAGATCGAGCGCAAGCAGGAGGAGGAGCGCCGCGAGCAGTAGGAGGAGGAGGGCGCCCGCTGCATTGCAATGCCGCCACTGGAGTAGACGCGGAAGGAGGCAAGACTGACGACATGGGAGAGCGCATTCCCGTGGGTGGGTTGTCACGACCTTCATCGACCTCATCGGCGATGACAACGGCAAGGACGACGACAAAGCCTAAAGCAGCGGGCGGGCGCGTTTTAATTTATTTAAGTTTTATTTAATGTTTAAGTGGATTTTGACCGGCGGTTGACTGGCCATTTATTATGTTTATTTTGACTACATATTTTTGGATTTGTTTTTGGACGCGAAAATGCGCCGCCATCCCTTGGACGATGGGCAGACCTAAACTAAAAGCGGATAATGGCGCCACTCGGCGACCCAAATGGCCAAAAATTGGATAAAACGAGCACCTGTTTGGATCGCTGTATTGGAGTTGCTCTGAAATTGCATTTAGGTGAAAAATCTCAAGCATTGGTGGTCAAAGGAGGGGCCTCTTGTCATAACTCGTCTTCCCGAAGCGGCAAAGGATGGAGAGGGCTTTAGCCGGTGCAGTACCCCGCCCGCCCTTATTCAGCTTCTCTCCACCTGCTCGTCCTTGCCGCCCCGGTACCACACCGCTGAGCGAATCTGGCCGGCCGGGAGCCTCCCCATATCTCCCCATCCACCCGTCTGCCAATAATGCACCATTCCTCTGTTTTAGGTAGTGCGAAGCTCCGTCCCCCCCACATCTCTCCAGTCCAGCCGGCTCTGCGCCACGAGATTTCCGTCCGGCCGCCGGCACCGCGTGCGCCTCCGACGATTCTGTGCTGGTAAGTCCCTGGCCGTGTACGCCTAATCGATGCGTGCTTAGTCAGTAGTCAGGAAGTCCTAATCGATGTGCTTAGTCAGTAGTCAGGAAGTAGCAAATCGATCGACCAGGATTTGGAGCCATGGACGACCATGGCATGGCACCACTGATAGAGAACGCCCGGTGCGCGGCCCTGCGCGTGCTCTCCTCCCCCCTTCCCCAACCCTGCTCTGCCCGCACTTCAGATCTAGCCCACACACATGTATGGAGCAATATGCGAAGCACCGTGCTCTTGCCAAGTCGCCGGCTTTGCTATGTCAGTACACCACCTAGGTAGCACCAGGTGCTACAGCCTAGACAGAGTCGTTGTAGTGCAAACCATGGCTTACCATGGCATCGCTCCAACCAGGAGCTAGCTCCACACGCATGGATCCAGCAGTATGCACAGCAGTGCGATCTTGCGGTCTTGCCAAGCCGCTGGCTTTTGTGCTCTTGCAGGTCACCCGTTTTCGTGCCCTTGCCAAGTTGCATGTCAGTATACCACCACCTACCTAGGTAGCTGGAGTAGTGCAGATGTCGTGCCATCGGCAAGCCGATTCACACATACATCATGCGCGTTTAACTTTAATATGTATGAATTGTTCACCGAAATGTATTTTTTTTGTACAGGTTGACACCTAAACATGTCTGATGTCGTGGATGAAGCTCGCTGGCGTGAGCAGGTGTTTAGAGAACATGAGTTCTCCGTGGTGCGTCTGCATTCTGTTGCTGGAAATGATTTTCGTGGCAATGGCTTTATTGTCTATCACAGTAAAACGAGGTGTCTCATAGTGTCATGTCAACATGTCGTTAAGATAGTTGAAGATGGTGGAACCATGTATGCTTATTTCTCCAACAGTGTCGCCCCATACAATGCAAGAGTATTGTATAACGATGAGCACCGGGATCTTGCTTTGCTGTGGGCTGAAGAGGTGGTGGAACCAATGACTTCTTTGAGGTTCTTTGACTCACCGTATGCTTCTGGATGGAATGTTGTCGCACTTTCTTTTATCTCATTGGGTGCTTCATCCAATCCTATTCTAGAAGGGAAAGGTGTGATGGCACCGGGAGCCCTGGCACCCTCTTATCTGGCGCGTCCAACCGTTTTGAGATTTGTGCAGGGGCACAGCGGTAGCAGGCCATTAGCGAGGCGATGTTTAATTAAGCACCTTTTCGACAGTGATGCACAGGGTTGGCCGTAGGCTGCGGCATGCATAGCAGGCTCTGGCAAAGGTAGGCCTGGACAGGGACCTTGAAATGACAGCTCACAGGACGGTGCATGCAGGTCACAATTTTTTATTCTTGCTTGGAGCAACAATTATCTATTACTCCATGTTTCCTCTTCTGCCTCAATCATTCTTTCTTCTTCCTGAGAGGTACCATGCAAGAAAGAGAAAGGTGAGGACAGAGAAAGAGAGTAAGCTTGCTATTAAGCATTTTTCTCGAATTAGATTTTTAGGATGTTTTAAAAAAGTGAGGAGAGAGAGATGGTTTTTAGGATGTTTCTTTTAGAAGAGAGAGAGGGGTGTTATGCGTTAGAGAGAAAAGAAAGAAAGAGATGCTGTGAGAGGCATAATAGTAATATACAATGGAGAGGTGTGTTGCATGCGTGACAGTCTGAGAGGAAAGGAGAGATGTGGACAGCACGTTTACTTCTTTTCTTTACTACTAGCCGACATGTCACGTCTAGCTCCATTTGAAATCCTCCCAGATTCCCTCGGTTCACAACATCAGTTGTTTGCTACAGTATACTGCACATATCCCTAAACACTGGAATCTGTACCAACGGTGCTGATAAGGAGGTGCCTAGGCACCCGGGTGCTGAAAACCCACTCTCTTGTACTGAATAAGAGGGAGGCCGCGAGATACGCCTAAGCGTGTCCCGACTCCAATCGGACAATGTCTCCGCCACCATAGTTACCACGAGTCGTCATGACTCATCGAGGGTCCTGCCTCTGCCATTGCAACGACAAGTCGTCGTGACTCGTCGAGCACCGCGCCACCGTCGGCCAAGATCGAATGGACTGTGTTACCAAGTTGCAGCCAGCCCATGGCGCCTCCATGGACTGGCGAGACAGCGGCGAAGGAAACCTCGCGATGTGGCGGAGCCTCGCCCAAGAGCCGCCGATGGTGTAGGTAGAAGGGGTGGCGCGTTAGATGGCGCCAAGTCGAACGGTGCGTGTCGATGAGTCCCGACCAGCCCATGGCGCCTCCATGGACCGGTGAGACGGGGACGAGTAAGGCCTCGCGATCCGGCAGAGCCTTGCCCAGGCTCCGCCGATGTTGTAGGTAGAAGTGGACGGTGCACTAGATTGCGCCGAGTCAAACGTCGCGTGTCGTCGAGTCCCGGCATGATGGTGTTGCCGGGGGACTTGCCGGTGGAGGGTGCACCGAAGAGCGCACACAGATGGCGGCCCAGCACGTCGTCATCTTGCCTGGAGGGTGCGCCAGGGGTTGCGCATGGGCGGCAACCCCGACACGTTGTCGCGGGCGGCGGGCACGCCGAAGGCCGCGTACATACAGCGGTCCCGGCTCGTCGTCGCTGGTGGAGAGTGCACCGAGGGCGCACAGCCCAGGCACGTAGTCGTCTTCTGCGGCGGGCGTGCTGGAGGACAACGACGGTCCCGGCTCATCGTCGCCGGTGGAGACTGCACCGAGGGCGCACAGCCCCGGCACGTCGTCATCGCGAGCAGTGGGCCCGCTGGAGGCCGCGCACAAACGGCGGTCCCGGCTCGTCGTCGCCGATGGAGAGTGCGCCGAGGGCGCACAGCCCCAGCGCGTCGTCGTCATGAGCGGCAGGCACGCCGGAGGCCACACACACGGCGGTCCCAGCTCGTCGTCGCCGATGGATAGTGCGTCGGTCGGGGTCATGTGTAGGCAGCAGCCCCGGGGTGGCATCATCGTCTTCAATGAGATGAGATGGAGCCGACGGCCCTCCTCGACTCTGGCCGTCCGGCCCCAGCTCCGATCACGGCCATGGAGTGGGATGCAGAGAGAGGGAAGAGATTGGACGAGAGGGAGAGATCAGTTCCGGTCCTCACCTTGTGAGAAAACAATCGGCATGATGGCGATCTTCGTCGGTGGCTCCGGTGAGCCTCGTCCTGCTGTGTACGGGAGTCTCGGCCGCCTGCGCGAGCTCTCCCGTATGGCCGCGCCCGCCGGGAGTCCTGACCTGGGGCTCCCTGTCCCCTGGCTTGTTGCGTTGGAGGTGGATGGATGTGTTCCGTGCCTCCTGCGTGCCTGAGTTCCTCTTGCCGGCTGGTGCACGCGGTGTTGGCCGTTCGGCCGGCCCGATCTTCCCCGTTCAAGAAAAACGTTCAAGTCCTATAGCTCCGTGGTGTTTATCTCTTCAGATCATCTTGGCGCACACGCCGGCCTACGAGCGAAACACACATTGTCTCTCGTACGTGCGCATGACAACTCGGGCCCAGCCGGGCGTAGTGTTGCGTATTTGAGTACGCGCCTCCTTGCCGGCCGGTATGCGGGTATTCGGATACGTATTTGTACACCAACATACCGATCGACACTCACGTCGACCGGGCCGTCCGCGCACGCGTTGGCCGCACAAGTCTTGCGCCAAGCCTGTCACGCGCATGTGCCATGCTAAAGCACACATGTGCTAGTACGTGGGACGCTTTGCCATTGATCTTGTACGTGCCCAGCCATGCATAGTCCATGCAGTTCAATTGCACCCCTACGTACACATACGTAGCAACTTGGGCTAGCCAGTATACTGCTGATTAGTCAGCCGGCTGCTAACTGATTCTTTTAACGGTAATGGTCTTGTTTCTGCCAAACTACTTTCGAGGTTCGTAAAGCTGTTGATCAGCGATGGAACCGCGTCGAGCTCTGGTGAAGAGGTGATCTGTTTTCTTTCCCTTTGGTGGCCGCTTCGGTGGTATCGGAAGAGAGAAACAGGCGCTGGTATTTTGCACAGGATTGTCCTATTTTTTCAGTCTTGTAATTTCGGTGCTTACGTACCTTGTAACCGAATCTTTATTTTATAAATGAGCCACGTATTACCATGAATAAAAAAACAGAGCATAAATCATGGGAGTTAATCAAGGGAATTAAGCAGGCGTGAGTAATTCCACGTCTTGATCGTCCGCAATGTAATAGCCCCTCCACATACATGTCTCTACTTCTAATATAGCAGTTGGTGATAGGATGGCTCGCTCTCCTCTCCTCTCCTCCCCTCCCCTCGCCTCGGGCGAAGCGCCATTGACGCCATTAAAGCGCACCAACTCCCAGCGTCCCACCCACCCCCGCGCCTCGTCGAGTCCTCCCCGCCCCAGATCCTCACCGCAGATCACCCATGGCTGGGGCGCGTCGCCGAGGTGTGAGGGTTCGCTGGCTTGCGCCGGTGGCAAGGGTGGCCGAGCCACGGGCGCTCCCACCGCTGGCAGCGGCGCCGCTGCCCGAGATCAACCCTCACTCGCCGGAGGCTCGCCGCGAGATGCGCCGGATGGTGATGGAGCGCTTCCCCGACCGGGATGAGTGGGGGGAGATCCACCTCCACATCCTTCGCCACGCGAACTTCGTCGAGCGCGCGCGCTTCATCGGAGACGATGGCTGCGAGGATTTGGAGCTCCTCTTCTGGGCGATCCAGGAGGCGGAGTCGTCGGACCCGCGCCAGGCTGCGCGGTGGGAGAACTTCAGGACGGCGAACCCATCCCGGCTCAACATCAGGCCGCCGTCGTGGGTGGGCATCGCCAACATCCCGCCGGAATTCCTTCCGTCGGGCACCGTTTGGCCCCCACGCCGCCAGTAGTCCGTCGTCCCCAACCGATTCAAGCTCAGCGACGACCCATCGAACCCCCGTCTTGGCCAGGCGAATCAGGTATGCATCGGATTTGTGCTGATTCAACTTTGAAATCTCGATTGAGGAAATTTCGTTCACGGCAGAGGGGGTGCATGTTTTCGTGCGTTTCGATGGATAAATGTCTAGGTGACCTTGTTGGTATCGGGTCGAGGGTTCTCCCTCATCAGACTGTTAATTCGGAGGTTTTGAACGCTGTTTGTGCAGCTGGGGGGGGGCCTCGCCGGAGATGTGCTCCGACGAGGTGCCTCACCATGAAGGTAGCTCCAGTGACGTTCCTGGGATAACGAGCCGTGCCGTTTTCCTCGTTCGAATCCAGCGTTGACTGGGCCCGCGTTCAAAGTGCGTCTCTCCAGGGAGAAAGCGGGGAACGGAAAGGGTTCGCGTATTCCTGAAAGTCTAGAAAGTGTGGAGGAGCATTTTGGCCAGCTCTGGCTTATCCCTTCCCCCCTCCCCCGCCGCCGCAACCCTAACCCTCGCCTTCCCCACCCTAGAACCGAAACCAATTCCAGATTCACTTGTTGGATCCGGAAAGACCTGATCGATAGCAACAGATTCACCGCCGCCGACTGCTTCCCAGCTTCGGTTCGTCCATTCGATCCTCCACCAAGAAAAATCAAGGTTGTGAGGGAGGGGATTGGCCCCGGCTCTCTGTCATTTGCGGAGGTTGTGAAGCTGGGTACGGCGATGGTCGATCACGGGCCGAAGGTATAACCCTCCGCGGCCAGCTAAGATGCTTGCAGAAGGCTACCTCCTTCGTTGGGCGTAAGCAGCCATCTGCTCCACCAGCCAAGGAGCAATCCCATGTCCAAAAACCGGCTAGATCTACTACTTCCACTGCGGGCTCGGCTCAGGTACAGTCCTCCCAGTCTGTTGAAGCGGAGGTTGAGCAAGTCTTGGAGCCGTACAAGGATATGATATGCTTTAACTGTGGGGGTCCAGGCCATTATGTGGGGAACTGTGTCAAGCCAAAAGCCTGCTTCATTTGCCAGCAAAACCACAATGTTAACAACTGTGCTACTTGGTCAAAAGTTCAGCCCACTGCTGCTTTCTTTGGTAGTGGGGCGAGAGGTCTTGGTTTCTACCATGTAGATGTGCCTATTGCTAATGAGTCGAAGTGGTTAAACTTTCAGAATTGTGCTATGGTTAACATACTGAAAGGAGAGGTGGATTGTCCCAAGCTGATGGAATTACTTACTGCAACCTTCTGCAAAACTAGACAGTGGCCTTGGCAGATTAGAGGATTGTCTAGCAAGACCTTTTTGGTCAGGTTCCCCCCTTGGAAGAAAGTGGAGGATCTCATTGAGCTGCCTGGGTTCTCCCTGCCTCAAGATGTTAATGTCACTCTAACTGAATGGAAAGGGGGGTGTGAGCCTTTTGGTGAACTGGTGGAGGCTTGGGTTCTTGTGGAGGGTATACCCCCCAAATGGTGTACTTGGAAAGTTTTTGCTCAGATTGCTTCCCTGTTTGGGGCCTTAACTGATGTTGACTGGAATGGTATGTTCAGAACGTTTTTTGAAAATGTTAGGATTAAAATTGCTTGCAGAGATCCAACCAAAATACCTTTTGAGAGGTTAATTGAGATGAAAAGAAACTTTTCCTGCTTGGATTTACTGTTGAGGGCTTTGAACAAGTGGTTGGAATTGATTCTGTCATTGATATTGAGGATGATGAGGATGGTGATGAAGAGGGAGAAGAAGGTGGTGAGGATCAACTGGAGGAAGGCAAAGAGACCCATGAAGAACATAATTCTGATGGTTCAGGGGATGGAGGGCTAGCCATTGATGAATTAGACAAAGCTAACTTTCCTTCTAAACATGGATCTGCTGGTAATAAAAGTGTAAGGGACTTGGTGTTCTCACCCATGGAACCTTACCATGACTCTGATCAGGACAGTTTTTTTCTGGTATGTGCTTCTGCTAAGACTGCCAAAACATCTACATCTTCTGATGTGATTGGGGAGCTTTGTGACCAAAACAAACAAATGATGGAACCACTTAAAAGAGCTGGCCCATGTGTTGATCAGGGGAGTGAGGTTGTGAACGAGGGGACTCATGTTACTATCTGGGGGGAAAAGAGTGCAGCATTAGATGGGGGAAAATCTGGGAGTGTGGACTACTGTGAGGACCTTCTTAAGTCTGTGGACTTGTCTGAGTCTGAAAATGAGGAGATGACTGAGGAGGAGTTGGGGGTTCTTCCTCCTGAAGCCATTCATGTCTTGCAAAGTGAGACCCTGAAAAGATCACTGCTGGACTCACTAAACCAAGCCTAGAAAGAGGGAGTTATCCCAGTGAAAGGTGTCAAGTGGGGGCCTGTGATTGCAAAAAAAACCAACACAAGAGGGCACGGGAACATTAACATCATGGAGAAAGCTGCTGCATACAAGAGGAAGAAGAATCTGGAGGTTCCTGAGACTTTTAAAGGTAAATCTTTTTCTACTATTGATAAGTCTGTTCTTGCTGATCACCTAGGGCAAATGAATTTAATTATTGGTGGTGATGATTCTTACAAATCTAGAGTCATTGATGAGATGGTGATAGAGGAAAGAGAGAGGTGTCTGGTTTTTGCCAGTAATAACCCTGAGATTGTCCTCCCTGAGAATCTTGATGTTGAAGTTGATGAGTTAGTTAGAACTCCTGGGTGTGCTCCTTCCTGCAAGCCAGTTGGCACTGCTGGTGCTTGCAAGAGAACACCCACTGTTCTAACTAAAGCCAAGCCTTGTGGCTTATCTCACCCTTTTAAAGTTACTTAAAATGATAGGTCTTGTTTGGAACATTAGGGGTCTTGGTCAACCTGGGAAAATTCAGTGCCTGTGTGATACTATTGCTAAAACTAACCCCGACTTTATTGGGTTTCAAGAAACAAAGAGGGAGGTTATTTCTGAGGGGTTCCTCAAATCTATTGACAAATTTAATGATTTTGTGTGGCATTTTTTGCCTGCTAACAATACTGCTGGTGGGATTCTTCTGGGTTTTAAGGATAGTGTTTTTGAGGTGATGGGCTTTATTAACCAAAGGTTCTCTATTGTTGCTACTGTCAAGAACAAGAATGACAGCTTTATATGGCAGATGCTAGTGGTGTATGGTTCTGCATACTTAGAATATAAATTGGACTTTATAGCTGAATTACATGATACTCTGAATGTTGCTACTTACCCTGTTATGATTTGTGGGGACTTCAATCTAGTCAGGAATGATGCTGAGAAAAGTAGTGGGCAGATTAACCAACAGACTACCTTTCTTTTTAATGATTGGATCAATAGATGGGCCTTGATGGAAATTTCTGTTTCTAATAGAGTCTTCACATGGTCTAATAATCAGAGCTCTCCCATTTTTGCTGTCCTTGATAGAGTGTTCACTTCTATGGACTGGGATGCTCACTTCCCCTTCTCAACTTTGACTGCCCTCCCTAGGGTGGGGAGTGATCACACACCCTTGGTCCTGGATACTGGAGCTAGGGCACCAACTAACCCCAAGCCATTTAGGTTTGAGAAATGGTGGCTATCTCAACCTGGGTTTCACCAGATGGTTGCAGAGGCTTGGAATTCTGTGGCCTCTTCGACCTCTTCTGCTGACAACTGGATGATTAAGGCTAGGATGCTTAGGAAAAAAACCAAAGGGTGGAGTATTAATAGAGAAGCTGATTGGAAGAAAAGGAAAAAGGCACTCCTTGTGGAGTTTGATAGCCTTGATGTCCTCTCTGAATCTCAGCAGCTCTCAGCTGTGCATTTTGAGAGGATGAAGACTGTTAGAAATGAACTGGATGACATTTGGAAGAAAGAAGAGACCGCCTTATGGCAAAGATCCAGAGACAGGAAAATTTTGGAGGAGGATAGAAATAATGCCTACTTTCAGGCTCTTGCTAATCATAGACACAGGAAAAATCACATTGCTGAGCTAAATAGTCCTGGGGGGGTAGTCACCTCTACCAAGGATATGCTGGATGTGGCCACTTCCTTCTATAAGGAGCTGCTTGCGTTTGAACCTAGACTTGACATTCACCTAGACTCTGATTTTTGGGCTGAGGATGAAATGGTGAGTGTTGAGGAAAGAGAACACCTAGAGAGATCTTTTTCTAAAGATGAGATAAAGCAGGCCATAATGAGCTCATATGCTAGTGGTGCTCCTGGTCCGGATGGTTTGTCTTTTTTATTCTACCAAACTTTCTGGGATTTGATTAGAAAAGATTTTATGTGGATGGTTAAGGATTTTGAGGATGGGGTGTTAGATATGTATAAACTGAACTATGCCATCATTACTCTTATACCCAAGGTTCCTTTTGCTAGAGATATGAAAAACTTTAGACCCATTAGTCTAAGCAACTGTGCTGTGAAAATTTTCTCCAAAGCTATGACTATTAGGGCTTCCCCTCTTTGTGACAAGCTTATTTCTTCTAATCAAACTGCTTTCATCAAGGGCAGGTTTATCTTGGAAAGTGTGGTTATGGCCCATGAGGTCATCCATGAGATTCATAGATCTGGTTCTAGTGGGTTAGTCCTTAAACTTGATTATGAGAAAGCCTATGACAGAGTTAGCTGGGATTTTTTTGAAAGAAATGCTTCTTTCTAGAGGTTTTGGTAACAAGTGGGTTGGATGGGTGATGTCTACTATCCACCAAGGGACTTCCCAGGTTAGGATTAATGACACTAATGGCCCCCAATTTGCTGGAGGTAAAGGGTTAAAACAGGGTGACCCCCATTCCCCCTTGTTATTCAATCTGGTAGTTGATGTTTTTTCTAAAATGTTACATAAAGCTGTTAATAACAACTTGATTTGTGGGCTTCTGCCTAATGCAATTCCTGGGGGTGTGGTTAGCCTGCAATATGCTGATGACACCATCATCTTTTTGGATGACTCTATTGAATGTGCCAGGAACTTGAAATGGATCCTATCTTGCTTTGAGAAGCTTTCTGGTTTGAAAATTAATTTTCATAAAAGTGATTTGCATACCATCAATGTTCAGGAACAAAAGGCCAAAGATCTTGCTCAGGTTTTTTGTTGTTAGCTGGGGGATTTCCCCTTTAAATATCTAGGTGTCCCTCTGCATTTTAAAAAGCTTAGAAAAGAAGACCTTCAACCTATCATAGATAGGATTATTAAGAATATAGCTGGATGGTTGGGGAGGTTTCTCACTTATAGAGGCAAGCTAATCCTGCTTACTACATGCATTGCCAGTATCCCTACTTACTTGATGTCTATTGTTAAATTTCCTAAGTGGGCTATTGATATGATTACGTCCCAAATGTCACATTTCTTTTGGGGGAATATGGGAGATAATCATAAGTATCACCTTGCTAGCTGGGGAGCTATCTCCAGAAGGAAGGAATTTGGTGGTCTTGGGGTCCCTAATCTTAGGGATTTTAACATGGCTCTCCTAGCTTCCTGGGGGAAAAGGTTTTTTGATGAAAGAAATAGTGATTGGAAAAAAATCCTGGCATATAAATATAATGTTGATAGTCCCAATCTGTTTGGCATTAGACCTACCTTGGGATCTCCTTTTGTGAAAAGCCTAGCTTGGGCTCTGGCAGCTGCAAAAAACTTTTATAGATGGATCCCTGGGGATGGTAAGAACATTGCCTTTTGGCATGACACTTGGGCTGGGGATTGTTCCCTGAAAACTGCCTTTTGGGACCTGTTTGACCTCTGTCAACAACAAGATGCTACTCTGGCCCAAGTGTGGGCTGGGGTGAACTTAGGTTAACATTCAGGAGATGTGTGAATGGGGAAACTTTGACCAGATGGGAGGATCTGGTGAATATTGTGAAGCAAGTGGTGCTGTCCAATGCACCAGATCAACCTGTCTGGAGGCTGGAACCTTCTAGCAAATATTCAGTTAGATCTTTCTATAAGCTAATCAAGTTTGGAGGGATCGTTTCTACGATCAAAGATGACATCTGGAAAATCAAAGTTCCACCTAATATCCATGTATTCCTTTGGTTGATCTATTACAATAAGACTCTAACCAGAGACAACTTAGCCAAACGCAGACATGTAGAAGATAAGACATGTAGCTTTTGTGATGAACTAGAAACTATTCAACACCTGTTTTTTGATTGCATTGTTGCTAGGCAGGTCTGGGCCTTTGTGGCTGAATCCTTTTCAATTGACATACCTGTTTCTTTTGCTATGTTATCTTCTTTCTGGAGGAAAAGAAAACAATGTGAAGCTTTGAATATAGTTACGGCTGCTACCTTGTGGAGCTTATGGCGTTTGCGCAATGATTTTGTTTTCCCGGGGCGAAGATGGTGAAATATTCACTGTGCCTTGAATCTGTTGGGAGCTACGGTCAAGTTGTGGAAAATCTTATGCTCAGAAGCTCAGGGTGCTCTACTTCTCCGGTGCTTAAGGTTGCTGGATTACCAAAGGGCGGAGTTGCTTAGAATTGCCTGGAGGTGAAGAATGAATAAAGTGAGGAGGGGAGCTGGCTCCATAGCTAGGGCTTTTGCTTTTACTAGTTATGCATCTAGTCCCTGAACCTATTTCTGATAAAACTCCTGATGTAATAGGGTAGATCGACTTTGGTTGGGTTATGTCTGTGACAGCTACTTTCAGGCTGTTGCCGAGCACTGTTGAACAGTCCTTGCGGTCGTTGGTTTTGCCTTGGCTTTCAATAAAAGTTGGGGCGGGGGAAACCCCTTTCATTTCAAAAAAAAATATAGCAGTTGGTAGTCTCTGTTCCACGGTTATTTTTCGTCCCACCTCCCACCCTTCATCTGCTTTATTTTTGTCTCTCCTCCCACCTCCCACCTCCCCAAGTAACGATCCCCTCGGAAAAAACCCCCACCAAAACCATGTTAGGAGGGAGCGAGCGAGGCGATCAGAATTAGGAGTGAGCGAGCGTTCGAACGGAAAAAAAACCTGCGAAAAAAACCTACGAAAAAATCGACGACTCGCACGCACGAGCGAGCAAGGCGATCAGGGTGCCCTCGATCCCATCCAGGTCACAGTTGAGACACCTCTGCTAGGATCCCTTCGCCGCCGCCCTCGCTCGCCCATCAAGCGCCCTCGATACCTGCACCGCCGAACCCTTCGGTGCCGGCGATCTCGTCGCTACATCGTCGGCAAACATTTGACGCTGCCACCCCTTGCCATCGCGGATCCGCTTCAGGAGCCGCCGCCGATCCGCTTCAGGAGCCAGCGTTGATCCCCATCCAGGTCACAGTCGGGATACCTCTCCTAGGGTCCTAGACGTTTATACTGCCAAGATCGGCGCTGATCCCTATCCAGGTCACAGTCGGGACACATCTGCCAGCCATACTTACCCTCCTCTGTGTGCTGGTGGTGGTTATGCAGCGCGTCATTGATTGCGAGATCGGCAAGCCCAAGTACCGCTGAGCTTGGGCCTGTGTCGACACGGCCACGGACGGCGGCTGCAGGAGGACCTAGTGCGGCGTCCAGTACTCCACGCAAGATCAGGTCGGCACCTGCCCTATCCCGATCCGAGTCCAAGGTCGGCTGTGTCGTCCGTGGCGACCGGCCGTGCTTTAGCCTTCAGCTGCCCCGGCCTGAACCTAGGACCGTCAGGACCGCCTCCCAGTCGTTCGACGGTTTGCCTGACTCGGCTTGCCCAGACACTTGGTCTTGCCCCGCTGCCTTCCTCTTCACCGGAGCCAAGTATGTATGATCTCTATGATTGTAGTAAGCACCGAAAGAAGAGGATCTTTCAGCTCGAGCAAGATGAGGGTACGATTGTTGGGCAGGAAAACCTAAAATTGTACATTACCGAATACTATAAGCAGCTGTTTGGCCATCCAGAAGAGAACAATGTGTCTCTGGACGAGTCAAGAGTTTAGGATATTCCTCAGCTTACAGCGGTGGAGAATGATATTCTTGCGGCTCCTTTCTCGGAGAAAGAGGTGCTCGAGGCCATCTCGCAAATGAAGAATAACAAGGCGCCGGGTCCTGATGGTTTCCCAGCGGAGTTTTATAAGAAGTGCTGGCATATGATTAAAGGGGATTTGTTTCCTATGTTTAATGATCTATTTAATGGGCAGCTTCATCTTTTCCAGCTAAATTTTGGAACGATTACCCTTCTTCCTAAGAAAACAGAGGCTGTGAGAATTGAGCAATTCAGGCCAATCTGTCTTCTTAATGTCAGTTTCAAAATTTTCACCATGGTCGGGACCAATAGACTCACACAGATTGCGCATATTGTTGTGCAGCCTACCCAATCTGCTTTCATGCCGGACAGGAATATCCTTGAAGGGGTTGTAGTCTTGCATGAAACGCTCCATGAAATCCACACGAGAAAACTGGATGGGGTTGTTTTCAAAGTGGATTTCGAAAAAGCGTACGACAAAGTCAAATGGCCATTCCTTCAATAGGCCTTACGCATGAAGGGTTTTGATGAGGCTTGGCGACGCTAGGTAGAATCCTTTACGCAAAAAGGGAGTGTTGGAATTAAAGTAAATGATGATGTTGGGCATTACTTCCAGACACACAAGGGCCTGAGGCAAGGAGATCCAATGTCCCCCGTTTTGTTCAACATTGTGGTTGACATGTTGGCAATCCTTATAGGTCGGGCAAAGAAGGCTGGTCAGGTGGGAGGCTTGGTGCCCAACCTAGTTGATGGGGGTGTGTCCATTCTGCAGTACGCTGATGATACTATCATCTTCATGGAGCATGACCTGGCAAAAGCAAGAAATATGAAGCTGGTGCTTTGCTTGTTTGAACAATTGTCTGGGTTAAAGATTAACTTTCATAAAAGCGAATTGTTCTGCTTTGGTAGAGCCAAGGAGGAACAGGACGCTTACAGGCAATTGTTCGGTTGTGAATTAGGGGCTTTACCTTTCACCTACCTAGGTATACCCATTCACCATCGTAAGCTTACAAATCGAGAGTGGAAATGCATTGAGGATCGGTTTGAAAAGAAACTTAGTTGCTGGAAGGGCAAACTCATGTCTTATGGAGGCTGGGTAATTCTTATTAATTCGGTACTCACGAGTATGCCGATGTTCCTACTATCTTTCTTTGAGGTTCCAGTTGGGGTTAGAAAAAGACTGGACTTCTACCGATCAAGATTCTTTTGGCAGAGTGATGAACTCAAGCGAAAGTATAGACTCGCCAAGTGGGATGTCATTTGTCGTCCTAAGGTCCAAGGGGGGTTGGGTATCGAAAATCTTGAGGTCAAGAACAGATGCCTGCTTAGTAAGTGGATGTATAAGCTTTCGGGGCCGACTGATGCAACTTAGGCGCAGATTCTTCGTAACAAGTATCTGCAGTCTAAAACTTTGTCTCAGGTGGCAGTGAGGCCAAATGATTCGCCTTTTTGGAAGGGGCTTATGAGAGTCAAGGCAACCTTCTTTAATAGAACAAAGTTTATTGTCGGTGATGGAACTAGCACTCGTTTCTGGGAGGACATTTGGATGGGTGATACATCATTAGCAATTCAGTACCCAACCTTGTATCGTATTGTCCAGCGACGTGATGCGCTAGTTGCATCGATTATGCAGTCCATTCCCCTTAATATTCGGTTTCAGTGGGTGCTTGTTGGTGAGAGATGGGAAGCTTGGCTCCATCTGGTGCGTAGACTGATGGAAGTCCGGATAGCGCAACAGCCTGATCAGCTTTGTTGGAAGCTTACTAGGAATGGACAATTTACTGTAAAGTCGATGTACAACGATGTCATTAACTCTACTGTCATTCCTAGAACCAATCATGTTTGGAAAGTCAAAGTGCCTTTGAAAATTAAAGTGTTTATGTGGTTTTTCCATAAACAGGTCATTTTAACAAAGGACAACTTGGTCAAGCGCAATTGGACTGATTCTGCTAGATGTAGCTTCTGTGATCAGAATGAGAACATTAAGCATCTCTTCTTTGACTGTCCTTTGGCGAGAATTCTGTGGCGCTCTGTGCAAATTTCCTTTAACATTACTCCTCCGAGTACGGTCGGGTCATTATTTGGAACGTGGATGGATGGGATAGAATCCGATACAACTAGACATATTCGTGTAGGAGTGTATGCATTGTTATGGGCAATTTGGAACTGCAGAAATGATTTGGTTTTTAACAGAGTTACTACTATTCATTTTTTGCAGGTTATTTTCCGTGCTACGGCGTTGATCCGTATGTGGTCCTTACTCACTCCGACGGAGGCCAGGGAGCGTTTGGTTACTGGATCTGTGACAGTAGCGTGGGATATCTTCAACCGGTTTGGTTGGCGGTCATGTAATAGGATAGGCAATTAGTTTCCTATCTTTTATCTTACCAGCCGGTTGTGGCCCTTTGGTTTACGTCCTTGGTTTAGATTTGAGGTTCTTGGTGAGCCTGTTTTGTTGTACTGAAGACTTTGCGACTTTGTGGAACTTATTTTATTTAATGAGATGGCCGTATGCATCATTGTGATGCAGAGGCCGGGGAGCTCCCCGTTTTTGAAAAAAAAGCTAGCTAGGAGATGTCATGTTCGTTCTTTTTGTCATCTTCCTGAACACGCATCTGAATGTTTGTGCATTGGAACGGCAGGTCTTTCGGATCAACGGTTCCCTCCTGTGACTTCACATTTTAATTTGACTATCTACAATTCTACACACGTTCTCCAAGATTGTTCCTGTGAGTTTCTTTAAAACCTATTTGCACACCTAGCAAGATCATACATCTGTTAATGTATGGAGTATTTTTTGTTGGATCTGTTTATCTCAGGGCTCTGACATGCCTGCTTTATTTAAATAGTTTTTAGAGCTAGCATTTTTTTGTTTTTTATATGGATGATATGCAAAAGTATTTAACACTGCATTTTTTACCCATAACTTGGTTGTGTTAATTAATAGTACAAAACTACATTGGACTTGTATGTGGATTTGATTTGGACTTTCTGTACATAGTCGAATTCAGATTCATAGTGAGCTAAACGGTATTACTTTTAATCATCAGTAACTTGATGATTTTTGACAAAAAACACATATTAACATAGTTATCTAAACTAACTAATTTTCATTTATATAACCTTACAACTTCGATACACAGTTCTTGTGGCACCAGCGGCCAACTGGGATCAAACAAACCAGTGCATGACAATCTAAAGAGCCAGCAGGGAAAGTGAGTCACCTATGAGATATGCACAACAGCACAACCCTCAGGCAGAAAACTATACCCCCACTGGTGGTCAGCTGATCTCAGTATTTTATATACTGCATGAAACTTATAGGGAAGCTCATGTGAAATATGACTTTAGACAGCCTGTGTACATGGTCAGCAAGCCACCTATGGGACCATTGTTTTCCTGTAGTATATTTTCTTTGTATTAATATGAACTGCAGATCTCTTTTTTTGTTGATATCTTCGCTGGCGTAATGCATATGATCGGTAAGCATTAGGATTCATTCATTGTCTTCCTTTTGCTGGTTTTAGCAAAGGTGTATTCATGTGAGCCGATCGAATACCTTCCTTTTCTTGCCTTCAACTATCTGATGCGTGTTGCTTATGGTTTTTTAGTCATCAATTTACCTTTCCGTGCAAAAACATATGTACCTTTGCCATTTCTTTTGCAGATATTGGTGATGAGCTCAAGGCAGCATCATTGTTGGTAAATACGATCGGCACTTACAGTCTACTGCTCCACCTACAAAGAGCTATGGCAAGGTGCATACTTTAGTGATGAGCTGGGAAGAGAATAAGTTTGTTTTTTATTTTGTCTGGTTGTAGATCAAGTGACAGGAAGGATGCTGGCTGCTGGTGCTCGTTCATCAGGATCATCTGAACAATGTTTTTCCATGGACCCATTGAATTTAGAAATGGACTCTTATGGTGTCTGACCGCAGAAATTCCAATTAGCAGAGCTGATGTTTTATTTTCTTTGTTGGTGACACAACCAAAGGGAACATATGATATTGTTACATGCAAATTGAAAGATATAGCAGGTACCTAAGAGTGAACAACAATCTAAGTTCCTTTCTTTTTCTTAGCAATTGTTTGATTAAAGTGCCTATAGATTTTTCTTATTTTTTCTTCAGTTTGGAAAGTCAAGTTTGCATTTTTTTTTATAAACACCTAAATCTATCTCTTAATTTTCAGGGAATGGTATTATATATGACAAGTTATATGGCAAACCAGAAGGATGAGTTAGCCGAAAAGTTTCTAGCTGATTACCGAGGTACTGCTCAACCATAAATCTGTAGGAATTGCTATTGTTTTGTGAGCAGAGAGTGGATACTTATAAGGAGGAAGTTGAAGGTAACTTTGAAATATATATCAACCGTTGATCTATTTGTTTTTTCTGTGGTTAGGACCATATTTTAACCATAAAATCACACAAAATGGTTTTGTTCCCTCCTTGCATTTTCCTCTATTTTTTTTACTTCTGTCATTAAACGATTTCTACATATGGCTATGTGTGGATGAAATTTCCTATGCCTTTTTGAGTGTGTATGATGAGCTTCTCTCACCATACCCATACTACAAAATATTTTGTTTTGCTATATCATATAAATTGAGCAGGAAATGCTTCCTTCACTTGGACCTTTTGTTTGACTGTTGGTTGTCTGTCAATTTTTGTGTACATTACTAAGGATACACTTTGACTTACCATTTTTTTCCTCGTGTTATTTTGAATTGATGCCAACACTTGCAAAGGAAGTGACTTTAGCTGCAACTAGGTGCGATTGGGTGCTCCATCCTTGCCTTTATGTGTTGTTTCCTTTGTGCAACATCCTAGATAAGAGTTATTATATTCTCACTCGCTGATTAAGCAACTCCTGGAATCTAAGATGTGAACAATCCTAAGAAGAGGTACTTGATGTTCCTTCTAGGCCTTGCTTTCTTTGGCCAACATTTGCAGTTGCTGCTTCCATCTTATAAATCATGTTTCATTTTCCTCAACAACAAGATATTGACTGATACGCCCTCTGTCGCTACTCCTGCCAAAGCTTGCTTCTCTTTTGGTAGCAAGAGAAGTATCAAGGTGGAATGTTGGGGCCGGGAAGCACTAAGTTCTCTCATGGCTTACCACTAAGTATCAAAGGCATTTTAATATGGTTTTTTCCCATCTGTAAGATGGCAATTCTATTTACCAACCGAAAGGTATGGTGCTTTCTTAATTGATGTAAATGAAGGTAGCTCAAGAATATCTCAATTTGCATCATGCATTAGTACTCCGTAATGTGTATATGTGTACTTGTGTTGAGAATTTAGCTGGTACTCCCTCCCTCCGTCTTATATTGTGGGACGGAGTAGTATTTATTTACAACATGTTATACAAAAAAGAGTGGCGTTAGATGGTCTACTATTTATTTTGGTTGTCCCAAACAAACTCTGCGCTATATCATTCTTTCTGCTACTCGGGGCCTCTTTGATTCAAAGAATTTTTCATAGGTTTTTTACATGATTTTTTCCTAAGGAATCATCACTAGTAGAAAACGGACCTAATATGAGACACATTAGTGCCGGTTTGGTTTCGAGCCGGCACTAATGTGTCCATTAGTGCCGGTTCCAACGGCTAGCCAGCCGTCCTCATTAGTACCGGTTCATGGGGCGAACCTTTAGTACCGGTTCGTGCCACGAACCGGTACTAAAGAGGGTGGTGGCAGGGTGTTGTCGATCTGGGGCCGTCCCAAGACCTTTTAGTACCGGATCGTGGCACGAACCGGTACTAAAGGTCGACGTACATAAACCCTTCGTCCACCCGAGCCACTCTGTTCTTCCCCTTTCCCCTCACTTCTCCTCTGTTCTTCCCCTTTCCCCTCAAGCTCCTCACAAATTTTTCCCAAAATTTATCAAGATTTGAAGGCCCCCATCCATTCAAATGATCACAAAGGTTAGCAACTTTGTCCTTTCAACTCTCATTGCTAAATTAGCTCTTGCAATGCTTTGTATAGTGATTAATTTGGGAGGAATTATATTTGCTAGTATTTGATTTATATGCAATTTGAGGTCAAAAATAACACTTAGTTTGCATATGTAGGTGTGGTTTACTTAGTGCCTTCTAAATCTCCGTCGTAACCACCGTCGATCGCTCAGACTCCGTCTGTCAGCGGCACCACCTTGTGGTGAGGCTCTTGTTCATGAATGTTTTACAATACCAAATTGATGTTTGTGTGATTTGGATATATAGTTACTCGTATAATTATCTTACTCGTACGTTGTTTGTTATACATAGTGCCATGGTTTTGATATCCATCCCTGTCGGCCCTCGTCCTTGTTATGATTCGGATGTGGTATATTCTCTTTTAAAACTAGTTGTTGCATTTCGTGTTTATGACAAATTATGCCCATCAAGTTGACATAGATATTTTTTATCTAGGAGGTATGTGAACCAGAAATTCCAACCGACCCTATTGTCGAGAGGTTAAATTTAGTTGAAATAGAAAATGAGTATTTGAAAGAATAATTGAAATGAATTGAGGGGGCGAAGATGGAATTGGAGTTGCATGTTGCCGATGTCGTCGATGATCACAAGATCAAGATGGAGAAAATGAGGTTGAAGATTAGAAAGATTAGAAAATATGCCATTGATAGTGTGGCTTGGTATCATTATGCTGTTGGATCAATTGTTACCTTAGTTGCGATCTTCATTGCATTTGTTGTTGCATTTAAATTCTTTAGCTAGAGAGTTATTTGTATGTTGCATTTAATTAAGTGTTGTATATGAACTTTATGTATGAACTTTATGTATGAACTTGTATTAATTTGGTCTATTTGGTGTTGTGTAATGAAGATGAGCCGACAATGGATGTATGATGACCGATGCTCTCCCGAGTTCATTAATGGCGTGCATACTTTTCTCATGGGCACCGAGGCAAACAAGCGGGCGGATGGTTTATGCCTTGTCCATGTGCTAGCTGTAGAATGGTCACAGCATTTCACGTCAAGAACCATTCATGTCCACCTATTTGAGTCCGGTTTCATGCCCCACTATAATGTTTGGACCAAGCACGGAGAAAGAGGGGTTATGATGGAAGACAATGAAGAAGAAGAGGACGACGACGGCTATCCTGGCCATGGGTTCCCTGAATACGATGATACAACAATGGGGGAAGAAGCTGAGCCGGCAATGCGGGAAGAAGCTGAAGAAGAGGCATCAGATGAGCCCGCTGATGATCTAGGTCGGTCCATTGCCGATGCAAAGAAAAAATGTGCAAGTGATCTGGAGAGGACGAAGTTGCAGCGCATGTTAGAGGATCACAAGAAATTGTTGTACCCGAATTGCGAAGCTGACAAAAAAAAGTTGGGCACCACACTTGAATTGCTGCAATGGAAGGCAGAGAATAGTGTATCTGACAAGGGATTTGGAAAGTTGCTGGTAATGATAAAGAATGTGCTTGCAAAGGACAACGAATTGCCCGAGAGTACGTATGAAGCAAAGAAGGTTGTCTGCCCTCTAGGGTTAGAGGTGCAAAAGATACATGCATGCCCTAATGACTGCATCCTCTTCCGCGGTGAGTACGAGGATTTGAATGCTTGCCCAGTATGTGGTGCATTGCGTTATAAGATCAGTCGCGATGACCCTGGTGATGTCGAGGGCGAGCGCCCCAAGAAGAAGATTCCTGCCAAGGTGATGTGGTATGCTCCTATAATACCACGGTTGAAACGTTTGTTCCAAAACAAAGAGCATGCGAAGGCGATGCGGTGGCACGTAGAAGACCGTAAGAATGACGGAAAGTTGAGAGTACCGGCGACGGTTCGCAGGGATAAAATTGAGAGAAAGTATCGAGGAGTTTGCGGTGACCCAAGGAACGTATGGTCTGCAGTCTAAGCGCAGATGGCATTAATCCTTTTGGGGAGCAGAGCAGCAACCATAGAACGTGGCTGTGACTCTATGTTTGTATAACCTTCCTCCTTGGTTGTGCATGAAGCGGAAGTTCATTATGATGCGGTGCTCATCCAAGGCCCTAAGCAACCCGGCAACGACATTGATGTGTACCTAAGGCCATTAGTTGAAGAACTATTACAGCTGTGGAATGGAGCAG
>JAHHZJ010001238.1:0-22682 GCA_021437245.1 Aegilops speltoides | reverse complement strand
CGGACTAACCGAGATTGTATTTTCGGTCCCATCGAAAATCCCAACGTTCACAAGATTTGAACTTTCGGTCTCACCGAGTTGTCAACTTCGGTCTGACCGAGATTGGTCAAATGTGTGTAACGGTTGGATTTTGTGTGGAGGCTATAAATACCCCTCCACCTCCTCTTCATTCGTGGAGAGAGCCATCAGAAAGAACTACCACTCCTACCTTACATTTC
This sequence comes from Aegilops speltoides, assembly GCA_021437245.1. Classification (NCBI taxonomy): domain Eukaryota; kingdom Viridiplantae; phylum Streptophyta; class Magnoliopsida; order Poales; family Poaceae; genus Aegilops; species Aegilops speltoides. Next base: position 22,464 of record JAHHZJ010001238.1, on the reverse strand, counting down.
TGAGAAGAGAACTACCTACCCTTGTGTTGAGATCAAGTTGCTCCACTCCTACCATATGAAAATTGATTTCTAGCCTTCCCAAGTTGCTTTCCACTCAATCCCTTCTTCCACCACAGCCAAATCAGTGAGGAGAGTTGAGTGTTGGGGAGATTATCATTTGAAGCACAAGAGCAAGGAGTTCATCATCATCAACACCATCTATTACCTTTTGGAGGGTGGTGCCTCCTAGATTGGTTAGGTGTCGCTGGGAGCCTCCGCAAGATGTGGAGTTGAACCAAGAAGTTTGTAAGGGCAAGGAGATCGCCTACTGTGAAGATCTACCCCGAGTAAGGCTAGTCCTCCGTGGGCGAAGCCATGATGGCATAGACAAGGTTGCTTCTTCGTGGACCCTTCGTGGGTGGAGCCTCCGTGGACTCTCGCAGCCGCTACCCTCCGTGGGTTGAAGTCTCCATCAACGTGGATTGACGATAGCACCACCTATCGGAACCACGAGAAAAATCTCCGTGTCTCCAAACTGCGCTTGCTCTTCTCCACCTCTATTTACTACATGTGCAATTTACTTTCCGCTGCCATAACTCTAGAATTGCATGTAGGGTGATACTTGACTTGGTCATCTTTGTGAACTTGCTAAAACTTGTCCTAATCAAAAGGCTAAACCTTTAAATTGTCAAGTAGTCTAATCACCCCCCTCTAGACATACTTCCGATCCTACAGCTTGGGTGGATTGAGATCCAAAGGACTTGTCAGGACAAGTCACGGTGAATAGTGTGGTGCCCGCCCCCTCTCTAAATCGTTGGATCAAAGATCGATGATGGGATCTTCGTGAACAGACCGAACTACAAGGACTCATCTACACTAACTCATGAACAGTTCTCGAGCTACAATGATTCGTATACAAGGCCATCTATAGTGATTTTGCTATGGTGTTCGATCTGATCTCACAGATCCTCCATCCAACGGTTGGCCTGCCACCACACGGCGTGACTAGACAGAGGCTACCATCGGATCTCGGTCCGCAGGGCGGTCCTGCAGCAGCATCACGGAGGGCCCGCGCAGGTGGTCCCAAGGTGGCTGCCGATGTGCCCGTGTCGTGCGCCATGGGGAGCCATGAGCAGCTTGGTCGCTGTGCATCGTGCAGGTCGTGTCCTCGAAAGCCCTCGCCGCACCGTCAAGACGCCGCAACCCTCCCTCCCTCCTCGATCTCGTCCCTCACCGCCACAAAGAAAAAGCCACCTCTCCTTGCATGTGCGTGCTCATCGCCGCCTTTCCTCCCCGCCTCCCTATCGCCGCTTCGACGCCGCACCGCTACCATGGATCCATGGCCGATGGGATAGTACAAGGCAGGTAAGGACGCCGCCATCGACCCGCCGCTAGATTGGTGGCACATGGGTCGGTCTGGGCGTAAGGCCGGCGCCATGGGGAAAGCAGCGGAGTTTGTGCAATGGCAAAGATGCCGAGGTCGGCCGTGGAGGGAGGCTCGCCGACCGAGCAGCCGAGCAAGGAGGCAGGGTCGCCCATGGAGGAAGGCCCATCGCCGGAGCAGCAGGAGCAATCAAGACACTGGTCAGCCCGACGACCGCCTCAGCCCCGCCTCCTCTCGCCGCCCCCCACGGCCGAGAGGGCACTGCGCCAGAGTCAGCGACGAGTTCAATGCCGCCGCCTCCTCTCTTTTTGAACCCAAAGAAGATTCCGATGTCTTTCCCTTTAGGATTTGGCGACCTTGCTCCTCCCTTGTTCTCTTCATCGTTGTTTCTCTTCGTAACATTTTCCTTTTGTCAATGGTCTACTCGCTTGTTTAGCCACCGTTAGTTGATTCTAATTATGCTGGCCATTTTTTGTACCAGTGCCTATGGGTTGTCCTCGGTTGGATTGTTCATCCTTCTTCGCGGTGGTGTGCTTGTTCATTGCAATAACTTTCGTATACTGGATGAACACCGCCGTTGAGGTTGGTGCCCTTCTTTACTTGATTCTTGCTTCTTGCCTTCCTTTAACCTCGCACCCTACTAACTTCTTTGTTCTTCATCTTGTCCCCACGTGTGCAGGTTTGTTCCTTCCCGTTGTCTCCTCGGGTCCACCGTCGATCGCTCGCCATTGCCATTGAGGTTAGTCGGCATTCCATTTGCTTGCATGCAACGTGTTCGATGAAATGTGTGTGATGATGTTTTTTTTTTCATCTCATTTTCCCCGCTGGTCCGCTTTGGTGTAGTCCTCTGCCTAGCCTCGCTTTCTTGGTCTGGTTCTCGCTTTCTAGCTCGTAATTAGTTGTTGTTTTGCTTGTCTATTAGAATGTGACTGCTGTTTTTATGCCCGTGTGTGCACCGTTATGCATGTAGTCCGATGTGTCTATCTCCGCTTGTCTAGCGTGTTCGACGATCCGCTAGGTTGTTGCATCTGCAACTCGCGGCTGCTATTCAAGGTTTGCTTGATTCTTTATTCCCTGCATGCTTGTTCTTTCTCACTACGCACATGCTTCTCTTTCTCAAAGTAATCGTAATTCTGCTGTGGCTGTCTCTAGCTACATGCATTTACCTTTCTTCGCAGCCTAATTGTCTATTGATGGGCCATTCATGTTATGGTTATGTGAACTTTAAGATGTAATAATATATGGTGTTTAAATTTTTATTGTTCGCTTGTGCCTATGATTTTATGCTACGTAGTCGCTCGATGTCCAAGTTTCTATATATTTTTAAAACGTTGCAGTCCATTAGTTGCTTCAACTCGTACACATTGGATTGAAAATAGGTCGTCTGCTTTTTATTGACTTTTTTGTACATTGTGAAGTCATGGCCCCGGTTTATATTCATGTGTAGTTTGTCAGATAGTTCATGTATGCTCTGTAAGGGCATGCATAGCTAATGGGTTTAATTCATTTGTTCCTTTTTAGATGTTTCATATCGGTGCATATTTTAACTTGATCCATACCATGCCGTGATTTTCTAATATTTTCCCATATCTTTTGGGGACATAATTATGCTTCAGAAGATGCTAAATAAGCTGGTTAGCTCGGGGCAAAAGGTCAAGAATCTGCTTGGCTGTTCCTCCCAAGGTGATGAGAGATTTCTTGTTGCAGAGTACATGCCTAGAAAGACATATCTTCCATCGTATGTTAACTCCTTGTGAGCAGGCCAAGATTTTACAAATTTTACTACAGCAGCAAGGACGCTTATGCTTTGAATAGTTGAGCCGCCTCTATTTTTCATCCATGGGCGAGTAGATGGAGGTGCAATGCTCAGATGTCAAGGTAGGGATGGAACCTATCCTTATTTCATATGTTTCATTATTATGATAAGTGAATCATGTTTCTTCCGTGTAATGCTAGGATAAAGTTGATTTTCTCTCGTACTACTCCAACTTGGTCCTATCTCGAACTACAAAAATATTATGTATTGTTTTAATTCAGATTTGATTATTATTAGTATTAGATGGTGTGCATTGAATTTGAAAATAGGGCTAGGTATCGCCATGGCTTATATCCTATTGGCTTTTCATGGGACCTTGAAGCTCGCTGTTTATCTCTTTGTAGCTTATAAAAGATAGTTATATCATTTTACTAAATGAATAATCAGAAAGGTGGGCCAACAAACCGTAACATGTGACATAAAAATTATTTACGGCTTGATATTGTCCATTGGGATCATCTCCTCTTAACGTTTAATTAATGCCACATCAAGATTACTTCTGTGATGTTTATCTAACATCTTTCCATTATGTTTTTATTTTTGAGTCAGCAGAATGATGAAAATTTTAGAACTAGATGTAAAATGATGCGTCTGGCTTGTTTAACTTGCAGTCTTTATTTCTAATATTTTCTTTGTTGCTGAGGTTGCTTCTAGGTTTTATTACTATGGATCTAATTTAGATAATTCACTACTAGAAAAAGGGCTGTTAGTGGTGCACCTGTTTTTGCTATTAATGGCGCACTACAGGTGCGCCACTATTAACATGCCACTAGTAAAAAATAGTAATGGCGCGTCCCTAGTATCCCAGATAATGGTGGTGCACCACACAGTGCGCCATTACTATGCCTCCCAGGGGGGCCATATTTGTGTGTGCCACTGGTGTGTTTATTTCAGTGCGCCACTAAAGTGCAATATGGTGCGCCACTACTATGAATATTAGGAATTATTTTTTTTCTTTTCTCGATATTTGCACAAAGTTACAAAATACATTATCGCATGTAATATAAACAGACAACATATAAACAGCAGATTTATCGAACACAATAGAAGATTAGTCTCCAATACAATTCATCATATTAGTCCTCGAATTCAAAATAGCGAACAAAGTTAGAACATTACAAGTCTCGAGACCACGAGTAGCGAGTTTGTCTTCACATTACAAGTCGATATCGATCATCTAAACTACCATCACATAGAAGAGAGTTGCGGTCACGATGAGCATCATCGTGATGAAACTGGTCTTCATTTGGTTCCTCCAACGCCCTCATCTCTCCCGCTAGATAGCGCCACAGATCTAGCTTCCGCCTCCGCCTAGTGGTGTACCTTTTGTAATCATTATCGCTGAAATGGTGAACCTGTCTATGACACTCCTCCCAGTCGTCGTAGACTCCGAGAACCTTACCCTTGTACACGACATACGACGGCATCTCTATGCACTAGACAAACAAAATGTTAGTAGCAATTCACAGACAATACATAAGTAATATATAAGTATGTAACAAAAGGATCGGAAGAAAAAACAACACATTAATAGCACGATTCATGGTCCTACTAATAAATAGCATCAATTACATATAAGTTGAACGACTGTACAAACTAAAGAGACATACAAGTTCTTTAAAGTTTAGTTACAACATGATCTAATCGATATTTCAGAACTACATAGCATCACTATTTTCGACTCGACTCAGGGACCGGAGCGTGAATGAAGCCGCCGCTCATCGTGATGGTCATGAAATCGCGGTCGTTGTCAGCCTGCATTTGTAGCGTTGTTTCTATCTCACTGTTGGACGGTTGATATCTGAGGTAGAACTGCCCTGAGGTACGAAGGTCATCTTGATGGATGATTTCCGCAAACTCCGACTGGATGCGAAAGAATTCTTGTCCGATGTCCGCGTCCTGGATTGCCGACAAGCGCAAGCCCAATCTTTGAGATTAGTTGGTAGCGTAAGGTGATTATGGTCCCGCACGATCGCTCGCATGTGATGAAGGGCGAGTAGGCATCCTTCCGACCACCAGCGGCTGCTTGACGCAGAGAACGCTGCACGCGGGTGAACACGCGCTTGCCGCATCCTACAAATTGGCCTCCCGAAGGTGCCTCCAGATCGCGCGAGCCGAGGAGAGCTTCATCAAGAACTTTCTTGATATTTGTGTAGTCTTTCTTCGATCGACGGTCCGAGTCAAATACGTGGCCATGGAATATTTCGGCTTAAGAGGATGAGTGTGCAATGTGTGTCACCGCACAAAACATGGAATGTTGGAAAAAAGAACGATCAAATCTAAAAATCATATGTTACGGGCGGTGAGGGATGACTTACTCGGAAAGTAAGGCATGGGGAAGTTATCCTTATCCGGTTCGCCGAATGGCGCTTCGAGGTATGAACTCGCGACTTGCCGGTCCCCAAATACTGCCCAAGATCTTGGCACACATGTAGAAGGGATCGACTATCACGATGTCCGGGGTCTTGTCTCTAATGATCCGCATCTCCATACTGAGCGAAAATAGCCGAATGAAGGTGTAGTGCAGCGGATGAAGGTTAAACATAGCGAAGATGTCATCAAACCGCAGGACGATCATACCCCCGATGGTGCTATCGACAAAGCCCTTGCCCTCTGGCACCTTGGCCACAAAAACCGGGTATGCCACATCATTCTCGGAGAGACGCCGCTTCTCCAAAGAAAGAACACTGTCATGCAGACTCCGCATAGCACCGGTTGCAGCATTGAGCAGATTAGTCGGTAGCATCGGCCTACCCGCAACATGCACCCTCCTCGAGATATCCTTAGGTGAAGGTGACCCGCCCCGAGCACGGATCGTGACATGGTGCCGGGCTGGCTCGCACCCTTGTTATTCTTTCTTTTCCGTCCCTTCTTCTTCTGCTGTAATGGGATCGAGTTCTCGCCGAGACCGCCTTCTTGAGTGTGTTGGGGCTGATAATATTTCGCACTCGCTATCTAAGGCTCGGCGATGGTGGCATCTCGAGACGCCTACTTAGAACTCAACGCCGCATTTACGCTGCTGCAATTGGGTTTCTCCGTGGTACCAGCTAGATCGCGATCGCCTTTTGCGTGCTTGGGTTGTTGAGAAGGAGGCCCCAAGAATTCGCCACCTTACCCATGTTCGCTGAAGTACTTATCGACGTTGGTAAATGTATCGTCGTTGCCGTCCGGATCCTCGTGCCATATGCATGTCCTCAGAAGCGCAGCAGGTCTTGCCATGGCTTGGAGCCGACACGATCGGGCGGTTGTCGTGGGGTGGTGTCCCCGCCCCAAACGAATCTGGCTCTTTGGCCAAAGCAGGGGCCAGCTTAAGCAGGCGTTGAGGGTCATCACATCCTCTTCCTCGGCCCCAGGGGGTCGAAACGGAGGTAACAAGTCATCGCAGCCCGACAAAGACCAACCAGTTTAACCATATACACGGTGGGTGGCATCGAATTACTATGGAACACGGGTTGCCAGGTTGAACGATTCTAGCCTTGGCGACATCGATCAACTCGCCGCCTAGTTGAAAGTGCAACTAATCCCCGGGTGGTTTTGGTAATTAATAACAACATATATATCATTGAACTAATAGTTTCTTGAGAATCATTTCGAAAGTTCAAGATATGGGTATGGCAATGATCAAGAAGTGGACCCTCAAAATGCTAAGGAAAGCATTGGCAAAAGCTCAAGACTCCATTTTTGGTTTAGTGATCCAAGATCACATTGAGTTCATAGGAAAGCCAATACTATTAAAAGGGATGAGGTTATGTTAATGATCCGTTGCTCAAAGTGCTTAGTGGTACATCTCCCAAACCATCAGCAATCTTTCATTTCAATATACACTCATAAGTAATCTCGGTCCCACCGATTCCATAAACTCACCACACCAAGATGAACCACCTCAGCCATATAGCCAAACCCTAGAAATTTCGGATTTTCCGATTCTGAACTCGGTCTCACCAAAACTAGTGTTGCCAAGCTTCTGTAACCTTCTGTCATCAAATCGGTGTCACCGAGATGATAAAGTCGGTCCCACCGAGATTGGCAAATCCTAGTCTTTGGAAGAATCGGACTCACTGAGATTGTATTTTCGGTCCCACCGAAAATCCCAACGTTCACAAGATTTGAACTTTCGGTCTCACCGAGTTGTCAACTTCGGTCTGACCGAGATTGGTCAAATGTGTGTAACGGTTGGATTTTGTGTGGAGGCTATAAATACCCCTCCACCCCCTCTTCATTCGTGGAGAGAGCCATCAGAAAGAACTACCACTCCTACCTTACATTTCTGAGAAGAAAACTACCTACCCTTATGTTGAGATCAAGTTGCTCCACTCCCACCATATGAAGCTTGATTTCTAGCCTTCCCAAGTTGCTTTCCACTCAATCCTTTCTTCCACCACAGCCAAATCAGTGAGGAGAGTTGAGTGTTGGGGAGATTATCATTTGAAGCACAAGAGCAAGGAGTTCATCATCATCAACACCATCTATTACCTTTTGGAGGGTGGTGCCTCCTAGATTGGTTAGGTGTCGCTTGGGAGCCTCCGCCAAGATGTGGAGTTGAACCAAGAAGTTTGTAAGGGCAAGGAGATCGCTTACTGTGAAGATCTACCCCGAGTAAGGCTAGTCCTCCGTGGGCGATGCCATGATGGCATAGACAAGGTTGCTTCTTCGTGGACCCTTCGTGGGTGGAGCCCTCCGTGCACTCTCGCAGCTGCTACCCTCCGTGGGTTGAAGTCTCCATCAACGTGGATTGACGATAGCACCACCTATCGGAACCACGAGAAAAATCTCCGTGTCTCCAAATTGCGCTTGCTCTTCTCCACCTCTCTTTACTACATGTGCAATTTACTTTCCGCTGCCTATACTCTAGAATTGCATGTGTAGGGTGATACTTGACTTGATCATCATTGTGAACTTGCCAAAACTTGTCTTTATCTAAAGGCTGAATTTTTATATTGTCAAGTAGTCTAATCACCCCCTCTAGACATACTTTCGATCCTACAAGTGGTATCGAGCTTTGGTCTCCATTGTATTGGTTTCCATTGCATTGACTCCATAAGCTTGGTTTCACAACCTAGGAGAGTATGGCGCCTAGTGAGGGTAATTTTCCCTTACTTTGATGGTTCAAATTTTGCTAGTTGGAAGCATAAAATGAAAATGCATATTCTTGGACATAACCCCGCCGATGGGGCATTATTTGTGTTGGCTTGCAAGGTGAGTTCTTCGAGGAAGGAAAAGTTCCGGATCGTGAAGCTACAAATGATGAATTATGGATGTTGCAAAACAATGCTCAAGCTTGTGACATTCTCTTCAATGCTTTGTGTCCCGAGGAGTTCAACAAGATCAGCCGCCTTGAGAATGCAAAAGAGATTTGGGATACTTTGGTCGAAATGCACGAAGGTACCGAGTCCGTGAAGGAATCAAAGCTAGATGTTCTTAAAGGTCAACTTGACAAGTTCAAGATGAAGGAAGGTGAAGGGTCGCTGAAATGTACTCTAGGCTTGCTCTCATCACAAATGAGATTGCCGGCTTAGGAAGCGAAGAAATGACCGACCGATTCATCATCAAGAAGATTCTCGAGTTTTGATGGAAAGTATGACACCGTGCACTTTGATCCAAATGATGCCAAACTACAAGAATCTCAAGCCTACCAAGTCATTGGAAGAATTGTTGCTCATGAGATGACACTTAAAGATAATGAAGAGCTTCTCATCAAGTCAAGTGGTGCTTACATAGCTACAATTGATGCTCCCACAACCTCAAGTGACAAGCTAGTTTCCAATGAAGAGATAAGCCTAATGGTGAAGAACATCAACAAATTCTACAAGAGTAGAAGCAAGGAAAGAAGCTCAAAGTCTAGATCATATGATGAAAAGAGATCTTCTAGTGGTGATCGAATCGCTACATTGTGGAAGACCCGGACACTACTCAAATGAGTGTTCGCTCCCCACAAGAGAAGAGAAGAATCTCCAAGAAGAAGAAGCTCAAGAGAAGAGACACCTCGGAAAGAGAGAAGGAGTAGAGATAATCGTTATGAACGAAGACCCTCTCGGAGAAGCAAGGATTCGGAGAGGAAAGACAAGTCATCAAGGAGCTACACAAGAAGAAAACATCAAGCTCATGTAGGTGAATGGGTCTCCGGCTCCGACTCCGACAATCACTCCGAAAGAAGCTATCACTCCAACTCTGAATACAGTCAAGATGAAGGTGTTGCCGGTCTTGCTCTCGTGTCCTCCAACTCCAACTCCTATGACTTATTTGATTCACCAAATGAGGGAATTGGAAGATGCTTCATGGCTAAAGGCCCCAAGGTATCACACCCTGAATTTATTGACTTTGATAGTGATGAGGATGACTTGCTTGGTGAAGATGAGCTTTTACATGACAAATCTAGTGAGCCTAGTAATGATGAACATGCTAGTAGTCTTTATAGTCGAGAAGAGTCGAATGACAATGCTATGAAGGAGATTGAGCGTCTAACTAAAGAACTGAACACTCTTAAGTTAGCTCATGCAACAACTCAAGAAGATCATAGAGAGCTCCTAAGATCTCATGAGAAGCTACGCTTCGAGAAGCTCAATCTAGAGCAAGAACATGAGTTTCTAAAAGCAATCAATGACGATCTTCGAAAGAAGAGTTCTTCATATCTTGCCAAATGACTTCTCTTGTCTAATTTTCTGCCACCTATTAAAACTAAGCATGACAAGCATAAGAAAAATTCTTCATCTAGTAGTAACAATAACCATGCTAAATCCAATATTGTTGCTTCTAGTAGTTCTCTTGATTCCACTAACAATGTTTCAAGCCAAGTTACACTTGAGCAAGAAAATAGTTTATTGAAAGGGATTATAGAGAAAGGTGTCTACAAGAGCCTTGCCGGAAGCAAGAACTTTGAGAAAATTGTTCGCAAGCAAGGAAGGCACCGGAAGAATCAAGGAATTGGTTTTGAGCGAAAGTTCAACGCCGAGGGTGTTGAATGGGAAGAAGGTCAATATCCCACTCCAAAGTTTGTTTCTCAAAAGGAGAAGTATGATCCTACTTCTTCCATTGTGGAACAAGCTCAAGATGACCTTCCACCACAAGACCACAAGCTAAAAGGCAAGGACAAGCTTCAAGAGGAGATTGATGCATTCATTGAAGCACCCAAGGCCATGGTCAAGTGGGTTCCCAAGGAAACTTCAAGTTCTACTTCGACAAGCTCAACTACTACCCCAAGGATTCCCATCAAGATGGTGTGGATCCCGAAGAAGAAGAACTAGAGAGTTCTTGAGGGTGACTCCGCCAACATACTTCACTCATATTCATTTTGGCAAGAACTTGTGCAATCAACTTCCACATCTTGCACTAGTTCATGGAGTCACAAACCCTCTTGTTGGTAAGTCAAGGGACAAGGTAATCATTGCTTTCATGGACATCATCTTTATGTACTTCAATCTATGTCCATGGATATCCTTGTTTGTTCCTTGTGGGACTAACCCATGTAGGTATTGAAAGTGCCCGAATCCAAAGGATTGCTCCCAACTCTTGATGATCCTCATCAACATTGAGCATCCACATCTTCAACATCTACATGAAGTCTTCTACGACAACCCAAGGTTAGTTTGACCCTTTAAAAGGGGTTCTCACATCAAGGGGGAGCTTTGCTCTAAAGATATGAGCTAAAAGCATCTTCAAATGATGTGAACACATTAATGCTTTATGTAAAAGTGGTAACCCCACTTGTGCTTAAACGATGAGTATGACCTATGATCAAATGTTTTCATTTGACTCCTAAGTCAATATACTCATATATAGATGACCTAGTCATCGCCAAATTGTGTGCTAGTTGCTAGAGTTTTGTTTGTGCATGTTTGACACATATTTCATTTGCTATCTTATTGTGTGAGCATGTTGGATGCATAATTTTATCCATTCAAGGACATCCATTTGTTGCTTTGGTCTTTTGGATTTTATCTCTTTTTGACCAAATGGATGGACAAGAATGCCTAAGTTCCTCCCCTAGCTATCTATGCTTTCTTGTCTCAAACTCTATTCATGCTTATATCACAAACTTTGATCAAGTCTTTTTCGGACAGACCGAGTGAGGAGCACTCGGAGCCACCGATCCGTCAAAAGCTTAACTTCCAAAACCTTCTAAGTACTTTCGGTCAAACCAATATACTCAAATCGGATGCAACCGAAATCACTTGATTGATCTAGGTTTTCACCTCGGTGAAACCGAAGTTAAATTTCGGCGTGATCGATATGAGTAATCGCCTAGTTAACCATCTCGGTGCCACCGAAGTTTTCCAACTCGGTCCCACCGACAGAGGGGTATATATACCGAGGGCAGCAAGCATTGATTATTCCTTCAAAACGCCTCGCCCCAAACCCCTTAGCCGCCGCCGCCGTGGTCTCCGGATCGCCTCCGCCGTCGCCAGGCGCCGCAGGTCTCCATCGCCGTCAACGGACATTCTCATCGCGCCGTTGCACGCCAGAGAAAACTCCATCTTAGGGTGAGTTTCGATCCCTCTCGTGCTCCAACCTCTGATTCAATGCACTTGTGGTTTGCCTAGCTTCTTGCCATGTTTGAAATCTTCCTATCCAGCAGATTAGTTCTTAGAACAAAATTCGAGTGAAAATTTTAGGGTTAGGTTTCACGAACACATCTCGGTGAGACCGATTCTACATTCTCGGATCGACCGATTTGGCCTCTCGCCATTGACAGCACCTTTGGTCCAACCGAAGTTGTGCAAATCGGTAAGACCGAAATGAGGATTTAGTGAAACCCTAGTGTTCTCGGCTAGATCGAAACCCATTTCGTCCAACCGAAAGTGGTGTGAATGGTTCTGTTAGACACTTCGGATTCACCGAATTTTAGACGCGGTCGACCGAAATGTTTTCTCGTGAAAACTTAAAACTGAAGTTTGAACTCATTCTTTTGCAAAATCTTCTCGCAGCTTTGTGATAACTCTTCTATTCTGCCTATACCTATTCTATTCACAAAGTTGTCACCATGTCGATGCAAGTGACAGCTGTAACAGGTCTGAATCACCAATTGAGATTCCAGAGGCGTGCACTAGTCCCGAGGCCAGCAGCTTTTCTGATGATGGTGAGAGGAGCACCCCAAGTGGTTTGCCTCCTGCTGCCACCAGGGCCAGGAAGAAGAGAAATTCTGATGAAGAGGATTCTGACTTTGTTGCTGAGGAAGAGATCACTTCCAAACCTAAGAGGAAAGTGGTTGCCAAAGACTATCAAGGGCAACATACCAAGAAAGGCACCAGCAAAGTGAAGAAGTCCACAGTTGCCAAGAAGTTGAGAATGGAAGAAGAAACCTCCAGCAAGGTAAAGAAAATTTCCAAGAGGAAGAGGTTAGTACATGATGAAGCAGCTGAAGAAGATTCTGATGAGGAAGCACCCCAGCCCCCTCCTCAGAAGTCTAAGTTGATGGGAGATGCCATCAGGGCAGGAGCACCTACCAAATCTAAGCCATCAGCTCCAAAGAAAGGCAGCTCAAGCCAAGCCTCGCGCCAAGCCCAAGAAAACAAGTGAGAAACATTCCAGCTTCAGAGAAGAAGAAGGACAATGTGCCACCAATGAGTCGATGATGAGGCACATGTATTGTCAAACTCGCATGTAAACCGCCACCCACAATGATGCTCATCCTCGAGCTGAAAATATGAAGGAAAGGAAAGACAAAGGTCTCGTGCTATGGAGGCAAGTTGATCCATATGCCACCAGGAGAAGGACAGCTGTTGACTCAAGATTCCACACCGAGAGCAACAAGATTTCTATGAGATGTTGCTCATGGACAAGAAGCCCATTGTTGCGACACTAGATATGTTGATCGGGAATATATTGACAAGGAAGAGCACAGAGACTACTTCCCACATGTGCATGAGAGCTTCACCGCATGTGGAGTTGCAGAGTTTGTTGGTCGAAACCGACAAAGATGGAATGATGAGATGATCATGCAATTCTATGCCACAAAGACACTTCTATCCAGATGGCGAATTGTATGGATGATCAAGGCCAGATTCTCTTCAACAGTTGAAGAGTGGGCAGCACTGCTAAACGCTCCAAAGATCAAGAGATGATGATGTAGATGTCTATGGAATTCCAAAGAAAAATCATGAATCAATGAAGAATATGTACAATGAGGTACCAGCCAAAGATGTTGAGATATGGAAGCTTGGATCAGTGTATCATCTTCAGGCAGGTCTCCCAACCACTAACACTATTCTGAGGCATACTTTGATGCCTAAGTCAGGAGACCACCGCATGATAAGAGGCTATTCTATCAACATGCTGCATATTCTAGATCAGAAGGCACCTTTCAAGGTGATGGACCTGATAGTTGAGACTATCAAGAGGACAGCAGCAGACTGTAAGAGGTCATGTGGGTTTGCCCCACATTCAGATGCTCATCAATGCCAAGTTTGGCACGGACACCTACTTGTTGGATAGACCCCACTTGCCACCGCAGCCCTAACATGAGGACAATGAAGTTGTGATGACAGAGGATGATCCTACATCCGTTGAAGGACAAGCTAAGTCCTGAAGCTGCCAAACAAGCCAAAGCTGAGAAGGAAGCAGAAGAAGCAAGAAGAAACCCAAGAGCGTTGGAGAACAACTTGAAGCTACCTGAGGATTGAACAACGCCTGCCAAAGATAGTGCGCCTCGTGGAGAGTCTTGAGAGGATAGTTGAAGACAAGTTCCATGCTCGATGTCAAGTCGATCAAGTGCAAGTCACCGCCAACAAGCTTGAGGCGATATTGAGGAAGCCAAGAGGGAGAAGGCAGAGCTCATGAAGGAGATGGAAGGTGATTTGGTCCAGATGATTATGAGCAGCCTGCTCAGTTCCCACAAGACCCAGATCAGCTGTTATCCCAAAGAATGCACCCTGTGGCTACTACATCAAGACCTCCCACAGCTCCACTGGCCCAGCCCAGCTCTAGTGTCCACTCCTCCAGCTCCACAGACTTCAGCAGAAGTTTTTGCAGATGCAGCTATCTCCACTCATCAACCTGCATAGAGCCGCCACAGAGTCCCTAGTGACGCTTAGCTCTATACCTTTCGAACTTTTGGTAACTTGTTGCCAAAGGGGAGAAATTGTATAGATCATAGGACTTCGAGAGAGAGAGTTTGTCTCGCTTTTGCTCTTTCATTTTTGCGGTTTTTTGAGATACTTTTGAGTTTTCCGAGACATTTCGTGTGTTTGATACTACGTTTGCTCTACTTTGATGAGAGCTTGATCATACTATGCTTATTGTGTGATTAATGCTTATCATATGCTATTCATATCTTGTATGATCATTTACTCATGTCTTGGTGATTGGGTGCATGTTATTCATTCTTATCATTTTGTGCGCTCCACCAAGATGTATGTGACATGGAAGAGTGACTCATGATCCTAATCGATTGTGCATTTGCATTCAAACGCAAATCTTAAATAATGCACAAATTTAGGGGGAGCTCTTGCTTATCACATACTTCTCAAAGCGATTTATATCATTCATTGATTATATCATTTGTCGAAGTTTTGATCTATATGTTGTCATCAATTACCAAAAGGGGAGATTGAAAGTGCAACTAATCCCGGGTGGTTTTGGTAATTAATAACAACATATATATCATTGAACTAATTGTTTCTTGAGTATATTTCAGAAAGTTCAGTGATATGGGTATGACAATGACTGAAGATGTGGACCCTCAAAATGCTAAGGAAAGCATTGGCAAAAGCTCAAGACTCCATTTTTGGTTTAGTGATCCATGATCACATTGAGTCCATAGGAAAGCCAATACTATTAAAAGGGATGAGGTTATGTTGATGATCCGTTGCTCAAAGTGCTTAGTGATCTATCTCCCAAACCATCAAGAATCTTTCATTCCAACATATGCTCATAAGTAATCTCGGTCCCACCGATTCCATAAACTCACCACACCGAGATGAACCACCTCACCATATACCCAAACCCTAGTAATTTCGGATTTTCCGATTCCAAACTCGGTCTCACCGAAACTAGTGTTGCCAAGCTTCTGTAACCTTCTGTAATCAAATCGGTGTCACCGAGATGATAAAGTCGGTCTCACCGAGAATGGCAAACCCTAGTCTTTGGAAGAATCGGACTAACCGAGATTGTATTTTCGGTCCCACCGAAAATCCCAACGTTCACAAGATTTGAACTTTCGGTCTCACCGAGTTGTCAACTTCGGTCTGACCGAGATTGGTCAAATGTGTGTAACGGTTGGATTTTGTGTGGAGGCTATAAATACCCCTCCACCTCCTCTTCATTCGTGGAGAGAGCCATCAGAAAGAACTACCACTCCTACCTTACATTTCTGAGAAGAGAACTACCTACCCTTGTGTTGAGATCAAGTTGCTCCACTCCTACCATATGAAAATTGATTTCTAGCCTTCCCAAGTTGCTTTCCACTCAATCCTTTCTTCCACCACAGCCAAATCAGTGAGGAGAGTTGAGTGTTGGGGAGATTATCATTTGAAGCACAAGAGCAAGGAGTTCATCATCATCAACACCATCTATTACCTTTTGGAGGGTGGTGCCTCCTAGATTGGTTAGGTGTCGCTGGGAGCCTCCGCAAGATGTGGAGTTGAACCAAGAAGTTTGTAAGGGCAAGGAGATCGCTTACTTCGTGAAGATCTACCCCGAGTAAGGCTAGTCCTCCGTGGGCGAAGCCATGATGGCATAGACAAGGTTGCTTCTTCGTGGACCCTTCGTGGGTGGAGCCTCCGTGGACTCTCGCAGCCGCTACCTCCGTGGGTTGAAGTCTCCATCAACGTGGATTGACGATAGCACCACCTATCGGAACCACGAGAAAAATCTCCGTGTTCCAAATTGCGCTTGCTCTTCTCCACCTCTATTTACTACATGTGCAATTTACTTTCCGCTGCCATAACTCTAGAATTGCATGTGTAGGGTGATACTTGACTTGGTCATCTTTGTGAACTTGCTAAAAACTTGTCCTAATCAAAAGGCTAAACCTTTAAATTGTCAAGTAGTCTAATCACCCCCTCTAGACATACTTCCGATCCTACAGCTTGGGTGGATTGAGATCCAAAGGACTTGTCAGGACAAGTCACCGGTGAATAGTGTGGTGCCCGCCCCCTCTCTAAATCGTTGGATCAAAGATCGATGATGGGATCTTCGTGAACAGATCAACTACAAAGGACTCATCTACACGAACTCATGAACAGTTCTCGAGCTACAATGATTCGTGATACAAAGGCCATCTATAGTGATTTTGCTATGGTGTTCGATATGATCACAGATCCTCCATCCAACGGTTGGCCTGCCACAACACGGCGTGATTAGACAGAGGCTACCACCGGATCTCGGTCCGCTGGGTGGGCGGTCCCAGCAGCAGGCATCACGGAGGGCCCGCGCAGGTGGTCCTAAGGTGGGCTGCCGATGATGTGCCCGTGTCGTGGCCATGGGGAGCCGCGAGCAGCTTGGCCGCTGCATGCATCGCAGGTCGTGGTCTCGAAGCCCTCGCCGCACTGTCAAGACGCCGCAACCCTCCCTCCCTCCTCGATCTCGCCCCTCACCGCCACAAAGAAAAAGCCACCTCTCCTTGCATGTGCGTGCTCATCGCCGCTTTCCTCCCCGCCTCCCTATCGCCGCTTCGACGCCGCACCGCTACCATGGATCCATGGCCGATGGGATAGTACAAGGTGGTAAGGACGCCGCCATCGACCCGCTTAGATTGGTGGCACATGGGTCGGGTCTGGGCAAGGTCGGCGCATGGGGAAAGCAGCGGAGTTTGTGCAGCGGCAAAGATGCCGAGGTCGGCCGTGGAGGGAGGCTCGCCGACCGAGCAGCCGGAGCAAGGAGGCAGGTCGCCCATGGAGGAAGGCCCATCGCCGGAGCAGCAGGAGCAATCAAGACACCGGTCAGCCCGACGCACCGCCTCAGCCCGCCTCCTCTCGCTGCCCCCACTTGCCGAGAGGGGCAGCAAGCGCCAGAGTCGGGCGACGAGTTCAGCGGCCGCCTCCTCCTCCTCTTTGAACCCAAAGAAGATTCCGATGTCTTTCCCTTTAGGATTTGGCGACCTTGCTCCTCCCTTGTTCTCTTCATCGTTGTTTCTTCGTAACATTTTCCCTTTGTCAATGGTCTACTCGCTTGTTTAGCCACCGTTAGTTGATTCTAATTATGCTGGCCATTTTTTTGTACCAGTGCCTATGGGTTGTCCTCGTTGGATTGTTCATCCTTCTTCGCCGGTGGTGTGCTTGTTCATTGCAATAACTTTCGTATACTGGATGAACACCGCCGTTGAGGTTGGTGCCCTTCTTTACTTGATTCTTGCTTCTTGCCTTCCTTTAACCTCGCACCCTACTAACTTCTTTTGTTCTTCATCTTGTCCCCACGTGTGCAGGTTTGTTCCTTCCCGTTGTCTCCTCGGGTCCACCGTCGCATCGCTCGCCATTGCCATTGAGGTTAGTCGGCATTCCATTTGCTTGCATGCAACGGTTCGATGAAATGTGTGTGATGATGTTTTTTTTTTCATCTCATTTTCCCCGCTGGTCCGCTTTGGTGTAGTCCTCTGCTCAGCCTCGCTTTCTTGGTCTGGTTCTCGCTTAGCTCGTAATTAGTTGTTGTTTTGCTTGTCTATTAGAATGTGACCGCTGTTTTTATGCCCGTGTGCACCGTTATGCATGTAGTCCGACAGTCTATCTCCGCTTGTCTAGCAGTGTTCGACGATCCGCTAGGTTGTTGCATCCGCAACTCGCGGCTGCTATTCAAGGTTTGCTTGATTCTTTATTCCCTCGATGCTTGTTCTTTCTCACTACGCACATGCTTCTCTTTCTCAAAGTAATCGTAATTCTGCTGCATTGTCTCTAGCTACATGCATTTACCTTTCTTCGCTGCCTAATTGTCTATTGATGGGCCATTCATGTTATGGTTATGTGAACTTTAAGATGTAATAATATATGGTGTTTAAATTTTATTGTTCGCTTGTGCCTATGATTTTATGCTACAGAGTCGCTCGATGTCCAAGTTTCTATATATTTTTAAAACGCTGCAGTCCATTAGTTGCTTCAACTCGTACACATTGGATTGAAAATAGGTCGTCTGCTTTTTATTGACTTTTTTGTACATTGTGAAGTCATGGCCCCGGTTTATATTCATGTGTAGTTTGTCAGATAGTTCATGTATGCTCTGTAAGGGCATGCATAGCTAATGGGTTTAATTCATTTGTTCCTTTTTAGATGTTTCATATCGGTGCATATTTTAACTTGATCCATACCATGCCGTGATTTTCTAATATTTTCCCATATCTTTTGGGGACATAATTATGCTTCAGAAGATGCTAAATAAGCTGGTTAGCTCGGGGCAAAAGGTCAAGAATCTGCTTGGCTGTTCCTCCCAAGGTGATGAGAGATTTCTTGTTGCAGAGTACATGCCTAGAAAGACATATCTTCCAATCGTATGTTAACTCCTTGTGAGCAGGCCAAGATTTTACAAATTTTACTACAAAGAAGAAGGACGCTTATGCTTTGAATAGTTGAGCCGCCTCTATTTTTCATCCATGGGCAGAGTAGATGGAGGTGCAAATGCTCAGATGTCAAGGTAGGGATGGAACCTATCCTTATTTCATATGTTTCGTTATTATGATAAGTGAATCATGTTTCTTCCGGTAATGCTAGGATAAAGTTGATTTTCTCTCAGACTACTCCAACTTGGTCCTATCTCTAACTACAAAAATATTATGTATTGTTTTAATTCAGATTTGATTATTATTAGTATTAGATGGTGTGCATTGAATTTGAAAATAGGGCTGTGTATCGCCATGGCTTATATCCTATTGGCTTTTCATGGGACCTTGAAGCTCATTGCTTATCTCTTTGTAGCTTATAAAAGATAGTTATATCATTTTACTAAATGAATAATCGTAAAGGTGGGCCAACAAACCGTAATATGTGACATAAAAATTATTTACGGCTTGATATTGTCCATTGGGATCATCTCCTCTTAACGCTTAATTAATGCCACATCAAGATTACTTCGTGATGTTTATCTAACATCTTTCCATTATGTTTTTATTTTTGAGTCGCAGAATGATGAAAATTTTAGAACTAGATGTAAAATGATGCGTCTGCTTGTTTAACTTGCGCCTTTATTTCTAATATTTTCTTTGTTGCCGAGGTTGCTTCTAGGTTTTATTACTATGGATCTAATTTAGATAATTCACTACTAGAAAAAGGGCTGTTAGTGGTGCACCTGTTTTTGTTATTAATGGCGCACTACAAAAGCGCCACTATTAACATGCCACTAGTAAAAAATAGTAATGGCGCCATCCCTAGTATCCCGTATAATGGTGGTGCACCACACAAGGCGCCATTACTATACTTCCTGTGGGGCCATATTTGTGTGTGCCATCGGTGTGTTTATTTCAAAGGCGCCACTAAAGTGCAATATGGTGCGCCACTACTATGAATATTAGGAATTATTTTTTTCTTTTCTCGATATTTGCACAAAGTTACAAAATACATTATCGCATGTAATATAAACAAAGACAACATATAAACAAAGCAGATTTATCGAACACAATAGAAGATTAGTCTCCTAATACAATTCATCATATTAGTCCTCGAATTCAAAATAGCTAACAAAGTTAGAACATTACAAGTCTCGAGACCACGAGTAGCGAGTTTGTCTTCACATTACAAGTCGATATCGATCATCTAAACTACCATCACATAGAAGAGAGTTGCGGTCACGATGAGCATCATCGTGATGAAACTGGTCTTCATTTGGTTCCTCCAACGCCCTCATCTCTCCCGCTAGATAGCGCCAGATCTAGCTTCCGCCCGCCTAGTGGTGTACCTTTTGTAACTGTTATCGCTGAAATGGTGAACCTGTCTATGACACTCCTCCCAACGTCAGAGACTCCGAGAACCTTACCCTTGTACACTACATACGACGGCATCTCTATGCACTAGACAAACAAAATGTTAGTAGCAATTCACGCATAATACATAAGTAATATATAAGTATGTAACAAAAGGATCGAAGAAAAACAACACATTAATAGCACGATTCATGGTCCTACTAATAAATAGCATCAATTACATATAAGTTGAACGATCGCATAAACTAAAGAGACATACAAGTTCTTTAAAGTTTAGTTACAACATGATCTAATCGATATTTCGAACTACATAGCATCACTATTTTCGACTCACTCGTGGACCGGAGCGTGAATGAAGCCGCCGCTCATCGTGATGGTCATGAAATCGCGGTCGTTGTCACCGCATTTGTAGCGTTGTTTCTATCTCACCGTTGGACGGTTGATATCCGAGTACCGCTGTAATTGCTCTCCGGTGGTACCAATTTTAGATGACATCACCTTTTGCGTGCTTGTTGTTGAGAAGGAGGCCTCAAGAATTCGCTACCTTACCCATGTTCATTGCTGAAGTACTTATCGGACGCTGGTAAATGTATCGTCGTTGTCGTCTCGGATCTCCGTGCCATATGCATGTCCCGAAGGCAGTAAATGTCCTTGCCATGGCTTGGAGCCGAAGACGACCGGGCAAAGGTTGGTAATGGGGTGGTGTCCCCGCCTCAAACGAATCTCGGGTTTCTTGGCCAAAGCAGGCCAGCTTAAGCAGCGCGCTGAGGGTCATCACATCCTCTTCCTCGGCCCCGTGGGGTCAAATGGAGGTAATAAGTCATCGTGAGCCCGACAAAGACCAACCGCCTTTAACCATATACACGTGGGTGGCATCGAATTACCATGGAACACGGGTCGCCTACTTGAACGATTCTAGCCTTGGCGATATCGATCAACTCACCGCCTAGTTGAAAGTGCAACTAATCCTCGTGGTTTTGGTAATTATTAACAACATATATATCATTGAACTAATAGTTTCTTGAGAATCATTTCGAAAGTTCAAGGATATGGGTATGGCAATGACCAAGAAGTGGACCCTCAAAATGCTAAGGAAAGCATTGGCAAAAGCTCAAGACTCCATTTTTGGTTTAGTGATCCAAGATCACATTGAGTTCATAGGAAAGCCAATACTATTAAAAGGGGATGAGGTTATGTTAATGATCCGTTGCTCAAAGTGCTTAGTGGTACATCTCCCAAACCATCAAGAATCTTTCATTTCAATATACACTCATAAGTAATCTCGGTCCCACCGATTCCATAAACTCAGTCACACCAAGATGAACCACCTCAGCCATATAGCCAAACCCTAGAAATTTCGGATTTTCCGATTCTGAACTCGGTCTCACCAAAACTAGTGTTGCCAAGCTTCTGTAACCTTCTGTCATCAAATCGGTGTCACCGAGATGATAAAGTCGGTCCCACCGAGATTGGCAAATCCTAGTCTTTGGAAGAATCGGACTCACTGAGATTGTATTTTCGTCCCATCGAAAATCCCAACGCTCACAAGATTTGAACTTTCGGTCTCACCGAGTTGTCAACTTCGGTCTGACCGAGATTGGTCAAATGTGTGTAACGGTTGGATTTTGTGTGGAGGCTATAAATACCCCTCCACCCCCTCTTCATTCGTGGAGAGAGCCATCAGAAAGAACTACCACTCCTACCTTACATTTCTGAGAAGAAAACTACCTACCCTTATGTTGAGAATCAAGTTGCTCCACTCCCACCATATGAAGCTTGATTTCTAGCCTTCCCAAGTTGCTTTCCACTCAATCCTTTCTTCCACCACAGCCAAATCAAGGAGGAGAGTTGAGTGTTGGGGAGATTATCATTTGAAGCACAAGAGCAAGGAGTTCATCATCATCAACACCATCTATTACCTTTTGGAGGGTGGTGCCTCCTAGATTGGTTAGGTGTCGCTTGGGAGCCTCCGCCAAGATGTGGAGTTGAACCAAGAAGTTTGTAAGGGCAAGGAGATCGCCTACTTCGTGAAGATCTACCCGAGTAAGGCTAGTCCTCCGGGCGAGTGCCATGATGGCATAGACAAGGTTGCTTCTTCGTGGACCCTTCGTGGGTGGAGCCTCCGCACTCTCGCAAGCCATTCTCTGTGGGTTGAAGTCTCCATCAACGTGGATTGACGATAGCACCACCTATCGGAACCACGAGAAAAATCTCCGGTTCCAAATTATGCTTGTTTTCTCCACCTCTCTTTACTACATGTGCAATTTACTTTCCGCTGCCTATACTCTAGAATTGCATGTGTAGGGTGATACTTGACTTGATCATCATTGTGAACTTGCCAAAAACTTGTGTCTTATCTAAAGGCTGAATTTTTATATTGTCAAGTAGTCTAATCACCCCCTCTAGACATACTTTCGATCCTACAAGTGGTATCGAGCTTTGGTCTCCATT
>JAHHZJ010001237.1:0-24174 GCA_021437245.1 Aegilops speltoides | reverse complement strand
TTCTTCAATCTTAACAAGTTGCTAAGATGGACATGCGCTTGGTAATTTGGCCCTCAGATAGTACGATGTGAAGTTGTGAACTTGCAAAGGTCACGGCCCAGTTGTCATACTCAGTTTGTAATTTGCTATCAACTTAGTCCAAGAAGTTATGATATGTATACAGTCGTGGATTCATCGCTGGTATGTACTGCAGAGCTTTTGTGACGGGGATGAAGTATGGACAACATCAAGCGGCAAGGAGGCAAGATTCTTTCCAAAGCTAGTGTGCATTCAAGTGGTTATGAGCTTTTTCAGATATTTTTTAAATGGAGACAATTTTTTTGCCTCATCTTTGAATTAAGAAGAAAATAGAGTTTATTTTACAAGGCTCGAGAGCCCTCAATACGTAAAGGATCGCTCTCCCTAGATGATTACCTCCAACTTTTGAACCAAGGTAACCCAAAGCTTAGCCTCACATTTGATTTAATTCAAGAGGATTGGCGGCGGAGCGAAGTTATGCGGGAAGACACGGCATTTCTTTCATTCCAATTAGTCCACTAATAAGCAATGTTGAGAGAGGTCATAGCTTCCTATTCGGGACACATTTGTCTGATAGGTTGGTCCACCATCTTTTATAAGATAGCACGGAGTGCCAAGAAGATGTATCAATGTTCTATTGGAAATATGCCCTAGAGGCAATAATAAAAGTATTATTATTATATTTCTTTGTTCATGATAATTGTCTTTATTCATGCTATAACCGTATTATCTCGAAATCGTAATACACGTGTGAATACATAGACCATAATATGTCCCTAGTAAGCCTCTAGTCGACTAGCTCTGCCGATCAACAGATAGTCATGGTTTCGCTATGGACATTGGATGTCGTTGATAACGGATCACATCATTAGAGAATGATGTAATGGACAAGACCCAATCCTAAACATAGCACAAGATCGTAGTTCGCTTGCTAGAGTTTTTCCAATGTCAAGTATCTTTTCCTTAGACCATGAGATCGTAACTCCCGGATACCGTAGGAGTGCTTTGTGTACCAAACGCCACAACGAATCGGGTGACTATAAAGGTGCACTACGTATCTCTCGAAAGTGTCTCGCGGTTGACACGGATCGAGATCGATTTGTCACTCCGCATGACGAGAGGTATCTTCGCCCACTCGGTAATGCATCATCATATGAGCTCAAAGTGACCAAGTGGTTGGTCACGGATCATGCATTACTAGACGAGTAAAGTGACTTGCCTAACGACCAACAAGGTATTGGGATACCGACGATCGAATTTCGCAAGTAACGCATCGATCGACAAAGGAATTGTATACGGGTTGTCTAATCTCGACAACAGGGTTCATCCGATGAAATCATCGAGGAGCATGTGGGAGCCAACATGGGTATCCAGATCCCGCTGTTGGTTATCGCCCGAGAGTCGCCCTGCCATGTTCACGTTGTCTCCGAACCCGTAGGGTCTACACACTTAAGGTTCGGTGACGCTTAGGGTTGTATGAATATGAGTATGCAGATACCAATGTTGTTCGAGTCCCTGATGAGATCCCAACGCACGAGGAGTTCCGAATGGTCCGGAGGTAAAGAATTATATATAGGAAGTGGTGTTTCGCCATCGGAAAGTTTCGGTCACCCAGATTGTACCGACCACCGAAGGGTCCCGGGTCCACCGGTGGGGCCACCCATCCCGGAGGGCCCCATGGGCTGAAGTGGAGGGAACCAGCCCATAGTGGGCTGGTGCGCCTCTAGGCTCATCCCGCCTAGGGTTGAAACCCTAGCGTGGGGCGCACCACATGCCTTGGGGGCACTCCACCCCGTCACGCCTCAAGAAGTGCTATATCGACTAGAGGGGGGTGAATAGGCGATTTTATGAATTCTTCACGAGGAATTTGTCGGTGAGGAAATTCCTTAGCAAAGAACTACTTGCGCTGAATATGTACTGAAGTAAACATAACAGATACAAACATAGTCATCATGATGAAATGAAAACTAACACAGAGTACGGAAAGCGAAACACAGATAGCAAGATGAAGATAAACAGATCAAGAAATTGAACCGAGAAATTTGTGAAAGTCTTCACCAAAGTCTTCAAGCACAGATATGAACAACATTCAACACAAGAATGAGGAAATGAAAGAGTTGAGGAAATAGAACCACCATTGGTGAAGACAATGATTTGTAACCAGTCCAACGCTGCCTGCCAGACGCTGGTTGAGCGGCCGAGTATTTAAACTCGAGGACACAGTCCCCGACACCGCCTCGAGCCGCAACTCAGACACCCACCCTCACCGATTCTCCTTGAACTAAGACCACGCAGTCCTCGGCCCAATCACGTGGTAAGTCTTCAGTGACTTCCAAACCTTCACGACTTGGTCACTACGATCCACAATTCCTCTTGATGTTTAGACCTTGACGCCTAACCGCTTGGAAGAAGCAGCCTTCAAAGGTAATAAGCGCCGGATCCACGCAGGATCAATTTCTTCAATGATGCTCAATCACTTTGGGTTTGTGGGGTTTGGTTTTGGGATTTTCCTCACTTGATGATTTTCGCTCAAAGTCCCTGAGGATGGGTTGCTCTCGATGACAAGTGTCAAGTTCTTCTGAGCAGCCAACCAGCTAGTGGTTGTAGGGGGCTATTTATAGCGAGGGAGCAGCCCGACATGATAAGACATAAATGCCCTTCAATGATATGACCGTTAGGTGGATAAGATATTTTGGACAGCAGCAAGAAGACAAAGAATCTGGCCGGAAATTTGACTCTCAAATTCCTCGTATATCATGTCTCATCTAGGCAATTCAGACCGGCGAATTCCTAACTCCTCGCCGAGAGAAGCCTCAAGGACTGTAAGAATCTGCCTCACATCAAGAAATTGATCGAATCTGTATGAGATTTCCAATGGCTTCACTCAAGGGATTGGTAGGTGTAGGATTTTGAGTTGAGCATCACATGGAAATTTTTCCTTAGTATTTCTCAATTCTTTAACAAGACGGTGTTTTATGACTCAAGAAAGAGAAAATGAAACTACAAAACAAAAGTCTTCACGCTCATATTCCTCAATGAATATCAAGTCTTCAAGGTCACACCAATTTCTTCACTTTCAAAGTCTTCGTAAAGTCTTCGAATATCAAAGTCTTCAACAAGAACTTCATTTTTAGGGTCGATTTTCTCAGAAATATCAAACTCCTCATAGACTTATAGACCTGGTACACTTACAAACGATCCATTTAACCTATAAGTCTTCAATACACCAAAATCACTAAGGGCACTAGATGCACTTACAATCTCCCCTTTTGGTGATTGATGACAACATAGGTTAAGTTTTGAATGGGGATAAACATATGAAGTGTAAATCGATATTGAGGAATTTGATTGCAAGATATAGAAGAACTCCCCTAATATGTGCATAGTGAGGAAATTGTCATTGAGGCAATGCACATTTGAAGAATCGAATCATGGAGATCTCCCTATATCTTGTAATTCATACACGATTTGATATATAATATGAAGAATTTGAAATGCATGATGAAATATGGTGCCTCGATGAGATTCAAGATGCATGCAATAATATTAACGAGGAATAAGCATGCGAATAGCACATCAAAGTTTCAGAGCTCAAGCATCAAAAGCATCGAGCACCACCAAAAGTATCAAGGCACCATCGGATTTAAGATTACAACTCAATCCAATAGAAGTTTCTAAGAACGAGAGTTGTAACTTAACAAAACACCCATAATATAAACCCGCTTGAAGACTAACTCAGATTTCTCCCCTTTGTCATCAAATGACCAAAAGGATCAAAACCGAGGACTAACGCTCAAGATTTCAAGTCGATGGAGGAGCGCCATGTTTGGGTTGGTTGTCAAGTAGGGCCCGCCGCAGTTGTCGCCCAAATCTTCATGTTCATCGCCACGCGATGAAGAATAAGAACGCCACCGATCGAACTTTGACTCTCTTGAATTTCTTCTGAGGTGGTGGAGACCACCAAATGCTTCCGGAGACCCATAGTCCTCAATTCTTCCATGGAATATACATGATTGAGAACAGCCCAAAGTGTTGAGGGTTTCATGAAGGTAGTAATCGATTTTCTTCACCGCATTATGTGTTGAGGTCATGTTGTGAAGAATTGCAGCAAATTGACGCTCACCCATTTCGATTATGCTCAACCTTCCGATGAAGACCGAGGAGTAACTCACGGTCACCATCACCCGGTGCCGTTGCTTGAGGCTTTTGCTTCGAGGTATTTGCGGCAAGTGTCATGTGTTGCGTAATCGCCATTGGTGGAGTAAGATGTAGCTAGACGGAATTGACCATCCAATGGACGAAGTGCTTCATCAATCACAAAGAACTGCCTTGCCCTTATCATCGATGATGAAACCGGTCGCTTGAGGACTTCAATGGGCTGCAAGTAGCTACCATGGTTCGAGTGTCACCTTTGTAGTTCAGTGAAGATCTTGCCCTTATGAATCTCATAATCCAAGGCGATAGGGTTTTATCTCAAAAGGTGACATTGCAACATTAGCCGAGTCCTCATGAAGAAATCATGGAAGTTGACAGAACGCCATGAATGATGTTGAAAAGCATGTTCTTCATGATGCCAACGACATCTTCATCATTTGAGTCGTGGCCTTTGATGGGACTCATTGTCTTCGCCAGATTCGATAGACAGTCCGAGGCACATACATCAGCCTTGACGAGGAATTTGGTTCGAGGGCCCGCCCGCTTCAAAGGCTTCATGAGCACTTGCATATAATGATCACCGCCATGGGTCATTGTAGATGCAACGCACTTTCATGGGGAGGATCAAGAGGAAGGACACGGCAATTCAATTGCGGTGCCTTGTAGTGAGTGTTTTCGTCATCCAATCCAGCACCCATGAATTGACATCTTCAAAGATCTCCGTGATATGCAAATGGCATAGAACTCAAGAATGAGTTCTTCATTCCACCATAGATATCAGCAAATTCAGAGTCCTTCATCGTGAATAACTGAGTAATCGCTCAAGCACGCAGAGATTCCATATCCACATGAGGAATATGCTCATGATCAAAGATTTTGTCCTTGTCAAAGAGCACCGAGGAATAGTAGTTGGCTTGAGTAGCAGTCCGTAAGCCGCTTTTTCCTTATGCGAGCAGAGTCATACTGGATTGTAATCGGAAGAACACATGCTCGTAAAAGAAGTCTTCAGCCTTGAATTTTTGCTTGCTCGAGAACGGATTCTTCGGTTTGGGCAGAGGAATGTCTGATTTGCAAGACAACCTCGTGAATCGCGATCTCAAAAGCTTCAGCCGAGGAATTTCGTTCCTCTTCTTGTGCAGCTTTGGGGATCAAGAAGAGTTCTTCAAAGACTAGCGGCTGGAATTTCTTCATGAACAAACGATGTGGGATGAGTTTCTTCAGAGCCCATTTGAACAGCTTGTAGCCGGGACCGAGGAATTTGTTGAATCGGAGTGAAGAGAGGAGTATTGGGATGTCGATTTTCCCAAAAGTCATCGCTCATCACCGTGTAGTGCATCCAATATCCACGCCTTCATCTTCTTTTTCACTTCTCAACACCACCTCTTCACCGTGAACCGAGGCATGGGTGAGGAAACGATCAGTGAAGGGAATGTTTCGACTTCAATTTCTTCATCAAACTGTCGAGGTAGCAACAGATTGATTTTCTTCATCGATCCGCTTGGGATCTTGTATTCTTCTCCATAAGGAACAATTTCCTTAGACGACATGGAGGAAATGGGAACGCGCCTATGGGATTTTCAGCTTAGCTGGTCATCGGTTTCATTTTCTTCGCATCAAGAATTTGACGCAACTGATGCCTTCCTCTTCTTCATCGCAGCTCGCTCGCAGCCTTTTGTTTTCTTCACTTCATAAGGTAAGGAAGAATTGGAGTTGGTGTTGGCGCAGAGGGCCGAGGACTGTGGTTCGCTTTTAGGCGAACCGTGTAGTTGCCTCGATCTCTTCGCTTTTCAGCGCACACTAGTGGATGCCCTGAATTTCTTCACGGGCGAATGAAGTCATCAGCCCGAACTTGTGTTCTCATCAAGCAGTGAAAGTCATCAGAGTGTCGGCATGTTCTTCACAGCGAGCGAGTGTGTAGCCTAAGGATTTTCTTGTTGCGATGGGGCTGCAACAGCTTGTCATTTTCTTCACAAATTGATTTAATCTCACCTTGGCCTTGCCAATCAGCATTAAGCATCAAATCCTTGCCGAGGGCTTGATTTGATTGAGCTTTGAGAAGTTCCTCAGAGTCGATTAATGTTCTTCTTCGTAAGCTTTCTTCCGCTTGTGCTCCTTTATCTCACGAGCCTTTTCAAATTTCCATTTCTTCAATGAAATGGTTCAAGATATGACTTGACCAGAGTCGAGGCAGATCGGTATGGGAGTGTTTGGATCCCATGCCATAAGTCGATGAAGTCAAGGATCTTCTGATCCAAAAGCAGAGGACGTTGTTCTTTGGCTCTAGCGGCCTTTGTTAGTCCTGCCTCGATGATTTAAGTTCTTCATCGGTTCCACATCGAGGGCACATTGAAGGCAACCTGCTTTTCTGGATTGGCCGAGGACCGGCCAGCAGCTTGCTTTTTTTCAATAGTGGGCCTGATGAGGACATTGGTGCAAGCTAAGGAACTTGCCGAGACACCGTATAATCGAGAAACCCGAGTCCTTTGGAGTAGCCGATGCACGAGTTGAGGACTTGAGGAGCACGAGGATTTTGAGGAGCAAAGCAGTCCGAGGAATTTGTGAGGGCGCGGCCGAGGAACGGCCGTGAGGGCGCTGATGGTGAAGCACTTAGCTTGCAAGGCTTTTTGCATTGATTTCTCGGCTTGACCGAGGTCTCAGCGAAGCAGGCAGCAGAATCCTCATTGAATTTCCTCACCGCCTCCTTGGCCTGCTTGCCAATTTGGCTTGGTGCCCGACCATTCTTCAGAAAGTTCCCACGCTTGACGTGGTGGGATCCGACTTGGCCAAGCCAATGGAGCTCTTGGGCATGGAGGGTTTAAGCTAATTTCTTCATGTACTTTGGAGTAACATAGCGATATTCCTCCATTCTCGTGCCCATCTTCGTTCTATCCTCCTAATGCACACTTTGCCTGATTTTGTTCTCTCACAAACTTGGCTTCACAGAGTGCAATAATCTTTGTATATTTCATCGGATCTCAAAGGTCATGACCTCCTGCTTTTCCTCCTTCATGGTCTCTTGTTCGCCATTTTCAGATGAGGAATTTGAACAATAGAACACTCAAGAAGTATGCGCTTCTTCAAGGAATGCTGCAATGAGTTGTTGATGAGAACCTAGTGATTCAAAGGGACATGAGTACCCTGGAACGTGTAGGTGCGAGGAATTTGGAGAGGTCATATGCCTCTAAGATTTTTCAAAAGAAAGACAAGTTTTGAGGAATTTGACTACTGAGCTTGAGGAATTTCACTAAGGCTTTTGTCTTAGGTTCCAGAGTTGCAGATTGAAAATCCGCAAAATTGAGGAATCTTGAAGAAATGAGTGCTTAGAGAGATGAATCAAGAGCATACAAAGGTGTGAGGTGTTCATATGTGAAGATTTGAAGAATAAAACACCTTTGAAGATTTTCGAAAAGTTTGAGAATCAAAGCAGTAATAAAAGTGACTTTTAATTACCCGAATCAAGAACCCGATTAACAGAGATGAACCGGGTGAAGTTCACCGTTAGATCTCCCACGCCTAACTTCAAGGGGAGACAGCACGGCGACGGCGGAGTGAAGATTTCCGCAGGCCGGAAGACGACGAAGAGGTCGAGGCAAGGAAGCTCTTCCTCACCGACGGCGGGGAGTAGTGGCGCGCTTAGGGTTTGAGGAGAGCTCGAGCGAGAGACGCACCGCGGAGTAAATGAAGTATGGAAGGGAGAGGGTATTTATAGCCATGGTAAAAACTGTTCGCTCAAGATTTTGGGACTAACATGCCCTGCCCTTTCTTCTTCACGACATGTGTCACCCACGCATCGCGATGAGATCGTAAGATCGGTGAATAAACTAATGTATCGGGATGCGGAACGGTTTGAGCGGTAAAACCAAAATCTGGATAAGATTTGTTTTAAAAATTTCGCAATTTCTTCATGTCAAGGACACAATGAAGACTTGGAACGAAGTTTCAATCGTAACCATATGAAGAATTTGTGAATAGATTGGGTTGAGTATAGCATAGAGGGGAAGGGTCCGATCATATTCACTTAGCGTAAATCGAACTTGAAGAAATAGCAAAAGTGAATGTAGAGGACATAAACTCCACATATATATAGCCAATGAAAAAAACGACGGAACATTGAAGATTTTGCAAAGTTGAAGAATTTGTAAAACTGAAGAATTTCAAAATGAGGAAAACTCAAATTGAAGATTTTCAACTTTTGTGGTGGTAACTCCATCAGATAAGAATGATGATTTCTAACCGCAAATTGTCGAGGGTTCCGAGAATCAAATTCTTCATTAATTTCATCACACTTAGAGTGTTATTCTTCATTGATTGAAGAAAACGCTTTTCATGTGTTGACATCTAAGTCATCAATTCTGCATAAGGGTTAGGATGTGTGTCCTTTTCAAAGAACATTCAAGATTCTAAGATATTTAGCTCACACAACTTGCTAAATCTCTTCTCATCCAAGGGCTTAGTGAAGATATCGCTAGCGTTCTTCGCCTTCACATGCTCAATGGAGATGTCGCCTTCAACACATGATCAATAAGAAAATGATGACAATTTGATGTGCTTAGTCTTCGAAAGTGCTGAACTGGTGGAGCAATCTTGATGGCACTCTCATTGTCGCAGAGGAGAGGCACATTCTTCATGTTGACGCCATAGTCCTTGAGGGTTTGCTTCATCCAAAGCGCTTGAGCACAAAGATGAGCCAAGAGAATGTATTCAGCTTCAGAAGAGAAAGGATATGCGTTGCTTCTTCGAGGACCAATGCACAAAGATCGTCCGAGGAAATGACAAGTGCCGATGTTGACTTGTCCACACGATCACCAAAGATAGTCGAGTCGAATATCCAATGAGATCAAAAGTGAGCCCTTGGGGTACCATAATCCTAGTGTTGGTGTGGAGCTAGATATCAAGAATATGCTCACCTTATGGTGTGATTCCTTCTGCAGCTTGAAATCGGGCACACATGCAAACACTAAGCATTATATCCGCCTAGATGCACATAAGTACAATAAAGAACCAATCATGGAGCGGTATACTTGTGATCAATTCAATACCATTTTCATCAGGCATAGATGGCCATTTGTGGGATAGGAATTTTGACGCTTTGCAATCTTGCATGCCAATTCCTCAAGACATCTTTGAGGTATTTTTCCCGAGATATGAATATGCATTCTATTTAATTTTAAGACCTAAGAAGAATTTCAACTCTCCCATCATAGACATTTGATATTCTTCACTCATCATATAGGCAAATTCATCACTATATCGCTGGTTAGTACACCAAAGATAATATCATCAACATATGTTTGTCACACAAACACTCACCATCATATGATTTAGTAAAAGGAGTAGGATCGAGTGAACGGTGTGAAGCCATTCTTCATGAAGAATTCCTTCAATGTATCATACCACCCGAGGCTTGCTTGAGGCCATAGAGGGCCTTATTGAGTCCAAGACTTTGTCGATTCTTGGGATCTTCAAAACCCGGGGTTGAGTAAATATACTTTTCCTCAAGCTTACCATTGAGGAATGCACTTTTCACATCCATTTGATATAAGATGATATCATGATGGTTAGATAGGCAAGTAAATGGATAGCCTCAAGTCTAGCAACAAAAAGTTTCATCGAAATCAATTCCTTCAACCTGTGTGTAGCCTTGAGCTACTAGTCGCCTTATTCCTCACCACAAGGCCATTTTCATCTTGCTTGTTGCGGTAGATCCACTTTGTGCCAATGATATTATGTTATGAGGATCCGGGACGACCAATTCCTGACATTGTTCACTAATCGATGTAATTTTCTTGCATAGCCCGAATCCAATCCCCAAATGCTTCATCTACCTTAGTGGGCTCAGATAGAGACAAAAGCATAGTGCCCACAAAAGTTAGATAAGTGTGAGGCTTTTGAGGTGGAGAGGACCGGCGCTAATGTCATCGATGATCTTCTCCACTTGCACTTCTTTTGCAACGCGCGGATGAGTTGGTTACCGAGGATTTTGATCAACATTTTCTTCAGACCATTTGCCTCATCATGTTCTTCGTGCATCACTCGACGTCTTCATGAACATGAATGAATTCTTCAAAGATTCTTCAAGGAATGACATCCTCGCTGTTTTGAGCTTGATAGCATCCTCAAAAGTAGTTCATCTAACAGAAGGTAGGTGCTCTTTATGAGCCATTAGTTTTATCGAACCGACATCTACAAAGGTCAACAATCTTGTGAAGAACAATGTTGAAGACTCTATAGGTGTAGTCCTTTCCGTAACCAAGCATAAACCTTCATGTGCTTGCAAATTTAGAGTTGTGGTGAGGATCTCTAATCCAACATTTTGCAATCAAGACTTTGAAATAACTCACATTGGGTTTCTTGTCGGAGGAGTTCATAGGCGCCTTCTTGAAGAATTTGTGAAGATATACTTTGTTGATGATGTAAAAGATTAATTGCATCAATCCAAAACGCCGAGGCATTTTGTATTCATCAAAAGTGCCCATCTCAACAAGAGTTCTGTTTTTGCTCCACGACGCCATTCCCGAGGAGTATAGGGAGCGATAACTCATGAGTAATACCAAGTTCATCAAGATAGGCATCAAGACCGAATTTTGAACTCGCCCATTGTCACTTATGATATGCTTGATCTTCACACCAAAGTTGGTCAAGCCCTCGAGAAAATCGCTTGAAGACTTCCGCACTTCATGTTTGTGGCAACAATGTGTACCCATGTATATCGAGAATAATCATCAACAATGACAAAACCATATAAAGATGCATCATTAGTGACCGCTGAATAATGATTAGGTCCAAGAGGTCCATGGAAGCAATTCAATGGACGGTAGTGGTCATGATAGTCTTCACTGATGCTTGGCCTTGGTCATTTTTCCGCTTCACAGTTCGCGATAAGGATCCTTGAGGAATTTGACATTCTCAATGCCAATGACATGCTTCTTCTTCGCAGGTTCAAATTCCCTGCCGCATGACCAAGTCGCGATGCCATAGCCAGCCTTCTCAAGCTTGGTAGACACACGGCGGTTGTGGTCCCAGAGAAATCAACAATATCGATCTCTCTCCTAAAGCCTTGAAGACTTTGGAATTGTCACCCCATAATCACAACACAACGATATTTGGTCAAGACAACAACCATATCAAGATCACAAAGCATTGAGACGACATGAGATTGTATCCTAAGGACTCAACAAGTATGACTTTGTCCATGTGCTTATCCTTAGAGATAGCAACCTTACCAAGACCCAATACTGATTTTGCCTTTGTCAAAAGATGATATGCTTCAGAGGTGACGGTGATAAGGAGCATCCATCAATAGATTCTTGTCACAATATGGATTTGTACATCCACTATCGAGGACCCATTCGGTTTTGGGTTGATCATCCCGCAGATGAATTAGTGTAGCTTAGAATCTCATATGCTTCATCTGAAGAATATGATATCAAGTTCATCGATGAATTTCATCAAGAAATGATATAGCAAGAGAGGACGGTGAAATGAAAGTTCATTTCATCATGATTCGCGCCCTTTCACGATATTTGTCGTCCCAAGAAATTCTTCGATGTTAGAGCACGATCGAGACCCGACCCCAGATGAGATTAGTTCTTTTCTTCACCACCCACATCTCAAGGTGGCAAAGAGTTCATCATCCCGAAAGCACCATGTGAGAAAGGTGGCAAAGATGCCAAACCATTTCGCTTAGCATAGGAGGGGTTAGGGTAAGCATATGAATAAGCAGAGTAGTTCTTCGAGGACTTATGAACATAATGGTTTGAAGAATAATGCA
The DNA here is from genome assembly GCA_021437245.1 of Aegilops speltoides. Taxonomy (NCBI): domain Eukaryota; kingdom Viridiplantae; phylum Streptophyta; class Magnoliopsida; order Poales; family Poaceae; genus Aegilops; species Aegilops speltoides. The sequence goes on along the minus strand of JAHHZJ010001237.1, from coordinate 12,230 downwards.
CATATTCATAGCCCTTAGTTCTACCTCACGAGACAGGTTGTTAGCACGATGATAATCATATGAGGACTTTGATCCATTGAGGAATGTGATCCATGTGAAGAATTTGATCCGGGTTCTCGTTTTCACTGTGGTGTCATGAGGACATTCACCAAGACTTTCAACAGCTTTTGGGAACCCGATTTTCTTCATGGGGGAACTGCTCGCAGCTTAGTGCCAACATATCTAGCAAATACTTCACCATTCGATTTTTGAATAGTTTATAGTTGAGTCAAATGACTCATCAAGAATGAGAAGATTCACATGTAAGCGATAAGTTAGATGGATCAACGAGGTCCTTTGCGAACCCATGAGGTTTTGGGATACGCCAGCCCAATATGTTCCATCAGATTGAGTTTCCTCTCAAAGGCAATACCTCTTTCCTAGGGTTTCGTGAGGATCTTTTTGAGCACATCACTCTCGATGCCCTTTGAGGCTTTTGTACATGCCTGCCATGTACAATTCCTTCAAATTTGCATTGTCAAGGATACTAGCAATGTCCTCGATGAGAAATTAGTGATAGCAGAGGCGCGGAAGAATTTGTAACATTTGAAGTATTTGAACATTCAGTGAAGAATTAGCGATTCACGCTCAATGCACTTTAAGCATGGAGGAACAAATTTTCCCGAGAAGCGCTGATTTGTTGAGCTAGTAATGAATCGGCCCTTTTGAAGATCTTCATAACACACTCTTAGCTTTTCAAGATCTTCCTTTCTTGAAGAGATTCAAGAGAAAGCTTCCATGATCACCAAGAGGGTATTATGTTGATCTTGAAGGACGCCAAACTTGGAGTGAATTTTCCAAGACATTCACCCAATGCTTTGATCGATCCATTTCTTTGCAATATATTATCACTCTTTCTAACATATCTTGAGTATGTTCTAAAACGGTTTGTTGTTTAGTGGCAACGCAAATAAGTTTGGTATAGCAGATTCAATATCATCATCGATCATCATTGTCGATTCATCATTATCGATTCATTATCACAAGGCTTCATGAGGAGCATTCGTTACCCTCAAGACCGCTTGCCATGAGACAAGATGCAAGATGATGATTTTGGCTCGAAGTCATTGTTTTGAGAGATTCCTTGAAGTCCTCAAACCAGGGATCATGACGAGTTCGATGACCTTTCATGACATCGAATTCGGTCCCTGATGAGCTTCGAATTGCCAAGATGCATAATTCGCCTTAATTGATCTCGGATAGGAGAGCGTGATATCCTTCGCTATGATATCAAGTCGAGTGTACCATGAATATCATCACATTCGCCATCTTGCATAGACTAGTAAGACCAATCTCGACGGTCCACAATTGTCGTTTGCCATGAGGCGCCTCATCATGGCCTTCCACTTGGGATAGTCATGACCCAAAGATAGGGCATGTCACTTTCTTCATACCGGGTCGATATAACTAAAACTCCAAGTGTTAAACCAAAATCACATAGAACAAGGAGTACTCGCCTCGATACCAATTGAAAGTGCTATATCGACTAGAGGGGGTGAATATATTATTTTAATTCTTCACTTAGGAATTTGCGTGAGGAAATTCTAGTGAAGAACTACTTGCGAGGAATATGTACTGGTAAACATAACAGATACAAACATAGTCATCATGATGAAATGAAAACTAACACAGAGTAATGGAAAGCGAAACACATGATAGCAAGATGAAGACAAACAGATCAAGAAATTGAATGAGGAATTTGTGAAAGTCTTCACCAAAGTCTTCAGCAGATATGAACAACATTCAACACAAGAATGAGGAAATGAAAGAGTTGAGGAAATAGAACCACCATTGGTGAAGACATGATTTGGTAAACCAGCCAACCGCCCCGCGACGCCTGTTGAGCGGCCGAGTATTTAAACTCGAGGACACATACCCCGACACCCGCCTCGAAGAACTCAGACACCCACCTCATCAGATTCTCCTTGAACTAAGACCACGCAGCTCGGCCCAATCACTGTGGTAAGTCTTCAGTGACTTCCAAACCTTCATGACTTGGTCACTCCATCCACACCTCGTTGATGTTTCTAGACCTTGACGCCTAACCGTCTGAAGAAGCATGCCTTCAAAGGTAATAAGCCGGATCCACGCAGGATCAATTTCTTCGATGCTCAATCACTTTGGGTTTGGGGGTTTGGTTTTGGGATTTTCCTCACTTGATGATTTTCGCCAAAGTCCGGGAGGATGGGTTGCTCTGATGACAAGTGTCAAGTTCTTCGAGCAGCCAACCAGCTAGTGGTTGTAGGGGCGCTATTTATAGCGAGGGAGCAGCCCACATGATAAGACATAAATGCCCTTCAATGGTATGACTGTTAGGTGGATAAGATATTTTGACAGCCGCAGAAAATCGGCGGAAGTTTGACCTCAAATTCCTGTGGCTATCATGTTCTTCACTGTAGGCAATTCGGCTAGTGAATTTAACTCCTCGGTCAGAGAAAGTCCTCAAGGACTGTAAGAATCGGCCTTCACATCAAGAAATTGACTGAATCGTATGAGATTTCCAATGGCTTCACTCAAGGGATTGGTAGGTGTAGGATTTTGAGTTGAGCATCACATGGAAATTTTTCCTTAGTATTTCTAACCTTTTAACAAAGACGTGTTTTATGACTCAAGAAAGAGAAAATGAAACTATGAAAACAAAAGTCTTCACGCTCATATTCCTAATGAATATCAAGTCTTCAAGGTCACACCAATTTCTTCACTTTCAAAGTCTTCAAAGTCTTCGAATATCAAAGTCTTCAAAAGAACTTCATTTTAGGGCGTTTCTCAGAATATCAAACTCCCATAGACTTATAGACCTGTGTACACTCACAAACGATCGCCATTTAACCTATAAGTCTTCAATACACCAAAATCACTAAGGGCACTAGATGCACTTACACCCCCTTGGGAGATGGCATCTCCCAGTCCGCTCGGGGCCTATATAAAGGAGGGGGGGAGGGCAGCACACCTGCATTGGCGCCCCCCCCGCTACACCTCGCCTCCTCCCGCAGAGCTTGGAAGCCGCCGAGTTCTCAGATCCACCACCACGCTGCAGGTTGCTGGATCATCATCAACCTCTCCTTCCCCTTGCTGCATCAAGAAGGAGGAGACGCTCCCCGACCGTGTTGAACGCGAGGTGCGTCGCTCAAGACTTGGTCATCGGTGATCCAATCACGGCAGTACGACTCCATCATCACCATCTCCTTGAACGCTTTCGCACGCGATCTACAAGTGGTATGTAGATGCAAACTCACCCCTTGACTCGCTTAGATGAACTCATAGATGAATCTTGGTGAAACCATAGGAATTTTTTTAATTTTCTGCAACGCTCCCAACAAAGGGCATCATGAGCTAGGTCTATGCGTAGTTCTCTATTGCACGAGTGGAACACAATTTTGTTGTGGGCGGATCTTGTCAACTTGCTTGCCACTACTAGTCTTTTTCTTGCTTCAGCGTATTGTGGGATGAAGCGCCGACCAACCTTACACGCACGCTTACGTGGAGACCAGTTCCACCGCTGCATATGCACTAGTTGCATAAGGTGGTCAGGGTGTCGCCTCCCACTTTAGTTGGAGCGGATTCGATGAAAAGGGTCCTTATGAAGGGTAAATAGAAGTTGACAAAATCACGGGTTATTCGAGGTAAGAAAACGTTCTTGCTAGAACCCAATTGCAGCATCGAAAAGATGCAACAACAATTAGAGGACGCCTAACTTGTTTTTGCAGAATTGTTATGTGATTGATATGGCCGAAGTTGTGATGAATGATGAATGATATATTGTGATGTATGAGATCATGTTCTTGTAATAGGAATCACGATTTGCATGTCGATGAGTATGACAACCGGCAGGAGCCATAGGAGTTGTCTTTATTTTTGTATGACCTGGGTTTGAAGAACGCCATGTAAATTACTTTACTTTATTGCTAAACGCTAGCATAGAAGTAGAAGTAGTCGCGGCGACAACTTCATGAAGACACGATGATGGAGATCATGATGATGGAGATCATGGTGTCATGCCGGTGACAAGATGATCATGGAGCCCCAAAGATGGAGATCAATGGAGCTATATGATATTGGCCATATCATGTCACTACTATATAATTGCATGTGATGTTTATTATGTTTATGCATCTTGTTTACTTAGAACACGGTAGTAAATAAGATGATCCTCATAACAATTTCAAGAAGTGTTCTCCCTAACTGGGCACCGCTGTTAAAGTTCGCGCTTCAAACACCACGTGATGATCGGGTGTGATAGATCCACGCTCACATACAACGGTGTAAGACAGTTTTAACATGCAAAACACTTAGGGTTAACTTGACGAGCCTAGCATGTACGACATGGCCTCGAACACGAGACCGAAGGTCAACACGAGTCGATGGAAGATACGATCAACATGAAGATGTTCACCGACGATGACTAGTCCGTCTCACGTGATGATCGACACGGCCTAGTCGACTCGGATCGTAACACTTAGATGACTAGAGGATGTCTAATCTGAGGGGAGTTCATTGAATAATTTGATTAGATGAACTTAATTATCATGAACTTAGTCTAAAACCTTTGCAAATATGTCTTGTAGATCAAATGGCCAACGCCATGTCAACATGAACTTCAACGTCCTAGAGAAAACCAAGCGAAAGATGATGGCAGAACTATAGGACTCGGTCCAACCCGAGGATCATCCTCATAGCTGCCAGAAACAATATGTCCTAGAAGGACCGCTTAGGTGACGCCTCCCGCCCCGAGAACCAAGACATTATGAACGCTAGGCCTCGACCGATGATTACCCTCGCCGGCGGCATGCTTTACGCTTAGAACGGGCTCCAAAAGCGCTTTGAGCAACACGGAGCATATGAGATGTTCAAGGAGCTGAAACTAGTTTTCCAAGCTCATGCCCGGTCGAGAGATAAGTTCCGACAAGTTCTATAGTTGTAAGATGGAGGAAAATAGTTCTCAAGGAGCATACTCAAAATGTCTGGTTGACAACCCCGTCCAAATTGGACATTAACCTCCGAAAGGCGGTCATCGACAAATCCTTCATCGCCCCACCAAGCTACAAGAGCTTTGTGATGAACTACAATATGCGGGATGGTGAAGACCATTCCTGGTATTTTCAATGTCAAGTCAGCAGAGGTTGAGATCAAGAAAGAACATCAAGTGTTGATGGTCAATAAGACCACTAAGTTCAAAAGGGAAGGGCAAGAAGAACTTCAAGAAGGACGGCAAGGATGTTGCTGCTCCGAAGCCAGTTGCCGGAAGAAGTCAAAGAATGGACCCAAGCCAAACCAGTGCTTTTATTGCAAGGAAGGGTCACTTGAAGCGGAACTCCCGATACTTAGCGGACAAGAAGGCCGGCAACACCAAAGGTATATTTGATATACATGTAATTGATGTGTACCTTACCAAGACGTAGTAACTCCCGGTATTTGATACCGTGCCGCTGTTCATATTTGTAACTCACGCAGAGCGCGGAATAAACGGATTCGGCGGGACGAGGTGACGGCGCATCGAATGGTTCCGTGGTCGTGTGACGCCCGGCACGCCACTCTACATTTACCTACGGATTAGTTTTAAACCTCAATAATTGTTATTTAGTGCCAAGTTTGAGCATGAACATTGTATCCGGATCTCGCTTAATGTGAGATGGCTACTCATTTAAATCCAAGAATAATGGTTGTTCTATTTATATGAGAGATATGTTTTATGGTCATGCTCGATGGTCAATGGTTTATTCTAATGAATCTCTAACGTAATTTTACACATATTCATAGTGTGAATACCAAAAGATGTAAAGTTGATAACGATAGTCCCACATACTTGTGGCATCGCCGCCTTGGTCACATTGGTGTCGCTTATGAAGAAGCTCCATGCCGATGGACTTTAGAGTCTCTCAATTATGAATCATTTGACACATGCAACCATGCCTCATGGGCAAATGACCAAGACTCCGTTCTCAACAATGGAGCGAAAGCAACCAACTTGTTGGAAATCATACATACCGATGTAAAAGGGTCCAATGAGCTTGAGGCTTATGGAGGATATCGTTATGTTCTCACCTCACCGATGACTTGAGTAGATATGGGTATGTCTACTTAATGAAACACAAGTCCGAGACCTTGAAAAGTTCAAGGAATTTCAGAATGAGGTAGAGAATCAACGTGACCAAAAGATAAAGTTCCTACGATCGATCGTGGAGGAGAATATTTAAGTCACGAATTTGGTACACACTTAAGGAAATGTGGAATCGCTTTACAACTCATGCCGCCGGAATACCTCAAAGAACGGTGTGTCCGAACGTCGAATCGCACTCTATTGGATATGGTGCGGTCTATGATGTCTCTACCGATTTACCGCTATCATTTTGGGGATACGCCTAGAGATAGCTACATTCACTTTAAATAGGGCACCGCCTAAACCTGAGACGACACCGTATGAATTATGGTTGGGAAGAAACCTGTCGCTTCTAAAAGTTTGGGGATCCGATGCTTATGTCAAGAAACTTCAACCTGAAAAGCTCGAACCCAAGTCGGAAAATGCGCCTTCATAGGATACCCTAAGGAAACCGCGGTATACCTTCTACTTAAGATCCGAGGGCAAGATCTTTGTTGCCGGAACGGATCCTTTCTCGAAAAGAGTTTCTTGAAAGAAGTAAGTGGGAGGAAAGTAGAACTCGATGAAGTACTACCTTCGAACGGGAAAGTAGTGCAGCTCAGAAAATGTTCCGTGATGCCTACACCAACCAAGAGGAAAATAATGATGATGATCAAGGTACTTGATCAAGTTGTTATGAACTTCAGAGGTCCACAAGACACTTTCCGCACCGAGTGGTATGACAACCCTGTCTCGGAAATCATGTTGTTAGACAACGTGAACCTTCAACTATGAAGAAGCAATGGCGGCCCAGATTCCAACAAATGGCTTGAATCCATGAAACCGAGATAGAATCCATGTATGGAAACAAAGTATGGACTTTGACAGACTGTTCGATGATCGGGAGCGATAGAAAACAAATGGATCTTTAAGAAGAAGACGGACGCGATCGAAATGTTACCATCTATAGCTCGACTTGTCGCTAAGGTTATCGACAAGTTCAAGGGATTGACTACGACGAGACATTCTTCCCGAGCGGTGAAGTCCGTCTCAATCATGTTAGCAATTGCCGATACTATGATTATGAGATATGGCGATGGACGCCAAAACGCATTCCTTAACTGGACATCTTAAGGAAGAGCTGATATGATGCAGCCGAAGGTTTTGTCGATCCTAATAATGCTAACAAAGTGTGCAAGCATCTCGAGTTAACATTCGCTTTGATGAGATGATCAAAGGTTAGTTTATGCGACTTATGGAGAAGCTCATACATAAGAAAGTGAGTGGGAGCTCAGAGCATTTCTCATATTATATGTAGATGACATACTTTGATGGGAAATGATATAGAACTTTGGACAGCATTAAGGCCTACTTGAATAAGTGTTTTTAATGAAGGACCTTGGAGAAGTTGATATATTAGGCATCAAGATCTATAGAGATAGATCGAGACGCCTCATAGGTCTTTCACAAAGCACATACCTTGATAAGATTTTGAAGAAGTTCAAAATGGATCACCCAAGAAAGGTTCTTGCCGTGGTAAGGGTGAGATTGAGTCGCCTACCCCCACCACGGCAAAAGATAAAGAAGAGATGAGTGTCATCCCTATGCTTCAGCCATAGGATCTATTATGTATGCCATGCTGGTACCGACTTGATGGAAACCTTCCGTAAGTTTGGTAGGAAGGTACCAAAGTAATCCCGCAAGGAACACCGACATCGGTCAAGAATATCCTAAAGTACCAAAAGGACAAAGGACATGTTTCTATTTATGGAGGTGACGAAGAGCTGTCAGAAGGGTTACGCCGACGCTTAGCTTCGACACGATCCGATGACTCTAAGTCACAAACCGGATACGATATATGTTGAATGGTGGAGCAAGAGTTGGTGCAGCCGCAAAGGAGCGTCGGGATCTACATGTGAAGCGGAGTACATGGTAGCCCTGAGGCAGCGATGAAGCAATTTGGGTGAAGGAGTTCATCACCCACCTAGGAGTCATAGCCAATGCGTGGGCTGATCAAACTCTTTCCGTGACAACACCGTGTAGGATCAAGAAGGTGAGAGTTCTAGAGGGGGGTGATTAGACTACTCACAAGATAAAATTATGCCTTTTGATAAAGGACAGATTTTGCAGATTTTGATAACCACACAAGTCAAGTAGCATACCACATGCAATTCTAGAGTATGGGCAGGTAAATTGCACAAGTAGTAGAAGAAGTGGAGAAGATCAAACGGAATTTGGAGACACGGAGATTTTTCTCGTGGTTCCGATAGGTGGTGCTATCGCCAATCCACGTTGATGGAGACTTCAACCCACCGGAGGGTAACGGCTCAGAGTCCACGGAGGCTCCACCCACGAAGGTCCACGGAAGCAACCTTGTCTATGCCATCATGGCTCACGCCCACGGAGGGCTAGCCTTACCGGGAGATCTTCACGAAGAGGCGATCTCCTTGCCATTACAAACTTCTTGGTTCAACTCCACATCTCGACGAGGCTCCAAGCCACACCTAACCAATCTAGGAGGCACCACCTCCAAAAGGTAATAGATGGTGTTGATGATGATGAACCTTGCTCTTGTGCTTCAAATGATAATCTCCCCAACACTCAACTCTCCTCACCATTTGGCTGTGGTGGAAGAAAGGATTGAGTGGAAAGCAACTTGGGAAGGCTAGAGATCAAGTTTCATATGGGGAGTGGAGCTACTTGATCTCAACACAAGGGTAGGTTCTCTTCCCGTAAATGTAAGGTAGGAGTGGTAACTTTTCGATGGCTCTCCACAATGAAGAGGGGTGGAGGGTATTTATAGCCTCCACAAAAATTCCAACTGCTAAACACATTTGACCAAACTCCGACGGTTGACAACTCCGGAGACCGAAAGTTCAAATCATGTGAACGTTGGGATTTTCGGTGGGACGAAAATACAATCTCTGAGTCCGATTCTTCCAAAGACAAGAGCTTGCCAACTTTGGATGATTTCATCATCTCGGTGACACCGATTTGATGATGTAGTTCTAAGCTTGGTAACTCAAGTTTCGTGAGACCGAAGTTCGAATCGAAAATCCGAGATTTCTAGGGTTTGGCTTATTGAGGTGGTTCATCTCTTGCAGACGAAGTTTAGGAAATCGTGGGACCAGATTACTTATGAGTGTATATAGCAAGGAGAGTTGCGATAGTTAAGGAGATGTATCACTAAGCACTTTGAGCAACCGATCATCATCATAACCTCATCCCTTTAATAGTATTGGCTTCTATAGACTCAATGTGATCTTGGATCACTAAACCAAAATGGAGTCTTGAGCTTTATAATGCTTGCCTTAGCATATTGAGGGTCCACCTCTTCATTCTTTTGCCATGCCAATGTGATTGAGCTTCCAAACATACTTGATAAAAGCATTAGTCCAACACAAAGTATGTTGTCATTAATTACCAAAACCACCTGTGAGCAAATGTGCTTCAATCTCCCTTGGTAATTGATGGCAACACACAAAACAAGACATCAAAGCTTATTGAAAGTAAGACATAATTATCACGAAAGCTTTGACAAACATGTAGTACAGTGTCCCCTACAAGTGTGCAAGATTTTCATTAATTATGGTTTTGGACTACACAAGCACATAAGAGAGAAGAGCAAGATGTGCTACATGCAGCTTGGCTATATGCATCAGAAAGGATGAAAAGAAGTGAGGATAATGCATATGTGCATGGTGATTTCTTGAAAACAAGTATTCACAAGATCACCATCATGCACATTCTGCAAAGTGTATACTTACCTTGAGGTTCCTTGGCATTGTACCAAGAAATAAGCTTGGGAAAACAAGGTTAGATAACACAAGAGTATTTCTTCAACCAACAAAGAAGAACATCAAGAGTACCAAGCCAGGATGACATGTATAAAGAGTGTCTCATATTGAGCACAAGCTTGAATCAGAAACATGTTCCTAAACTAAAAGATTTTCAATGAACTCGAGAGATTTTGCTTTCCATGAGATATCAATTGTGAAGGTTCCTCTCCTTTGAGTTTTGATGGAAAGAGCAAATCAAAAGAATGATGCCAAATGTAATATCCAATTGAAACACGGTAAAGCTTTGATGTGATCCTTCCCCTTAAGGTAAGATTGCTCTTCTTCCCCTAATCTTCTTCTCCCTTATCTCCCTAAATCTTCTCCCCTTTGACATCAAGTGCAAAAGGACAGACTAGGAAGGTCGGAAGATGGAAGGAAAGAAGTGGATCCTTAAGAATCACAACTAGGCAATAAGAAACACGATAGAGAATCATTGTGGAGCTGCAGAAGATGATATCCTCGAAGAAAATCGTGACACCAATTAGATGGATCGTGGGTCCGAAAGTCGTGGACTTAGGGCAATCCTTTCCGTAACTAAATTTTTAAGTCGGTGACGCGAAGTTTAATTCCAAGGAAATACGTAAATAATTCAGCCACTTTGCAAGGAATGTTTCAAAGGATTTGCAATGAATTTGTAAATGATTTTCAAGGAATTGATCGAGCCAAAAGGATATTCACAAAGATGTAAGAATAGAAATGAAAAAGATTGCTAGATGAAGTTTTTTTAAAAGAACACAATGAGAGAACATAAGAGAGAATAGAAGGACTCCAAAACATATGTACTTCATCTAGATAGGTGCCATAAAGTCACCTATGTTTGAGATATTGATTTAGGAGTCAAATGGGAACATTTGATCATAGGTCATACTCATCGCTTAAGCTCAAAATGGGGTTGCCATTTTTCAATTAATTGATGTGATCACATCTTATGGAGCTGCTTGTACTCATGTCTTTGAGTAAAGCCCTTAAAGATGTGAAAATCATACCTTGGGCTTGTTGTTGTTTTGCTCATGTAGGTGAACTTGATGTAGGTGCTCATTGAATGTGAAGTTGGAGCACCATTTCAACTTGTGTAGTTCATCTTCCTACATGGGTTAGGGCAAGGAAATACTCAAGGATATCCAAGATGACAAGAGGAAATACTAGATGTATAAGGTGTCAAAAGGACATGTGGAATTTTGTTCCTTGAACTCAACATCCCAAAGGGCTAGATACTTGGTCAATGACAAGATTACTCATGATTTGAGGTGTGGTAATATTGTGGAATGTAGATCATCCAAGTACGCAAGGAGTTAGATGCAAACAAGGCAAATGTGTCCAAGACATATGATCATCATCATAAGAGAAATATCAAGGATTAGTCAAGTAGGCTCATGCCTTGATGCATCAATGGAGTTTTCACCCAAGTTTGAAGCATCAATGATGTTCAACTCACTCCTTGCGAAAAATACCTTCTCATCAAGAGGTTTTGTAAAGATATCGCAAGTTGTTTGTCACCAACATGCTTAAGATTGATGTCACCCTTGGCAATGTGATCAAATAAAATGGTGACAACTTCAATATGTTTCCTCGAGAGTGCCGCACGGATTATGTCCAATTTTAATCGGACTCTCATTGTCACAAAGCAAAGGAACATGTCTCACATGTATCCCATAATCCTTGCTGTCATCCATAGCAACCGAAAGCACAACATGAACCAAAGAGCAATATATTCTCCTCGCAGAGATAGTGATATCGAATTTTGTTTCTTGGAGGACCAAGATACAAGGGATCAATTAAGGAATTGACACGCACTAAGTTGACTTTCTATCAATCTTGTCTCCGCATAGTCCGAGCGGAATAGCCAACAAGGTCAAAGAGGCCCTCTTAGGATACCAAATGCCAAAGTTAGTGTGTATCAAATATCTCACAATTTTTTAACAGCTTTAAGATGACATTCTTTAGGGGCTGCTTGATATCGAGCACACATGCGACACTCAACATTATGTCGACGAGAAGCACAAAGATATAGTAGAGAACCAATCATAGATCGGTAAACCTTTTGATCAACGGGTTCTCCATCTTTGTCAAGTCATTATGTCCACTTGTAGGCATGGGGGTTCTCATACCTTGCTTTCTTGCATGTTGAACTTCTTGAAGAGATCCTTGGTGTACTTTGTTTGTGAGACAAAGGTACCTCCTTAGATTGCTTGATTTGCAACCCAAGGAAGAATTTGAGTTCACTCATCATGGACATCTCATATTTCCCACATGAGCTTTCCAAACTTTTCGCTAAA